>JACEEZ010015750.1:7500-12500 GCA_016584305.1 Chionoecetes opilio
ACTTCCTTTCTATTCCTCCTTTCTCTTAAAACTAAATCTTTTCAATCCATTCTTACTTTCCTTTAGTATTCAATATCTCCTGTCTTTCCTACAGGAGTAAATGCAACTCCTCCCATTTTATTCGTCCACCTCCATTCCCTTCGTGCCTTCACTTTCAATCTCCTTCTTTATACTTTCCTTCAAAATGCAATATCTTTTATTTCCAATCTTACTTTCCTTTATGATTCGATCTGTCTTGTCTTCTTCAGGAGTAAATGCATCTCCTTCTATATATTCGAACACCTATTTTTTACTTCCTTTCAGTCCTTCCTTCCTTTATACTTTCCTTAAAAATCACTGTATTTTATTTCCAATCTTACTTTCCTTTATGATTCGATCTGTCTTGTCTTCTTCAGGAGTAAATGCAACTCCTTTTATATATTCGAATACCTCCATTCCTTAATTCCTTTCAGTCCTTCCTTCCTTTCCATTCTGACTAACCCTTCAAAATTCACTGTATTTTATTTTTATTCTTATTATCCTTTATGATTCGATCTGTCTTGTCTTCTTCAGGAGTAAATGCAACTCCTTCTATATATTCGAATACCTCCATTCCTTAATTCATTTCAGTCCTTCCTTCCTTTCCATTCTTGACATTCTGACAAAATTCACTGTATTTTATTTCCATTCTTAACATCCTTTATGATTCGATCTGTCTTGCCTTCTTCTTCAGTAAATGCAACTCCTTCTATATATTCGAAAACCTCCAATCCTTAATTCCTTTCACTCGTTCCTGCCTTTCCATTCTCACCAACCCATCAAAATGCAGTCTTTTATTTCCATTCTTAACATCCTTTATGATTCGATCTGGCTTGCCTTTTTCAGGAGTAACTGCGACTCCTCCTATATATTCGAACACCTCCATTCCTGCCTTCCATTCTCACCAACCCTTCAAAATGCACTGTCTTTTATTTCCATTCTTAACATCCTTTATGATTCGATCTGGCTTGTCCTTCGTTCCTTCACTCTCACTTTCTTTCCTTCCTTTATACTTTCCTTCAAAATTCACTGTATTTTATTTCCATTCTTACTTTCCATTCTTCTTCAGGAGTAACTGCGACTCCTCCGCCGCCAACATCCTGAGGAACCACTACGAGCGGCCCTACTTCCTCCCGCAGGCCGCAGAGTCCTCCAAAACAGACTGGATCTTCATGGGCACGCCAGGCTACGGGGCCCACCTGCACGTAAGTCAAATATATAGATAGTATACAAGTAACTTTGCACGTAAGTCAACAACCACGATTTGTACGACACTTCACGTACCCGCACATGCACGTAAGACAAGTATAAGTAACCAGTACAAGTGAACCCTCTCTAATTCGAACTAATTGGGGGGAGACCTGGGTCGAATTAGCCGAAAGTTCGAATTATCCAATGGTTACCTCTAGCCTCTCCACACAATAAGGACTCGCTAAAACATGCCAAAACAGCACAGATTGTAGTACGTATATAGATAGTCTACAAGTAACTTTGCACGTAAGTCAACAACCACGATTTGTACGACCCTTCACGTACCCGCACATGCACGTAAGACAAATATAAAGATAATCTACATGTAATTTTGCACGTAAGTCAACAACCACGACTTGTACGACCCTTCACGTACCCGCACATGCACGTAAGACAAATATATAGATAGCCTACAAGTAACTTTGCACGTAAGTCAACAACCACGATTTGTACGACCCTTCACGTACCTTAACTTAACCCCTTGATACCCTGATACCCAGAACGTAATTTTCATTGAAATACAACCACCAGTCGACGATTTCAATGAATGTAAGCAATATTTTATAGCTAAGACATGTTTAGTATCCTTGTCCACTAGCTAATTTGGTATATTACGTTACTTTTTCGTAATTTCATGGCTAACAACAGACCATTTCATATAGCAAAGGAAAGATCTGGGCGTTAAGGAGTTACACTATCTATACCCACGATTTTAGAACATAACATAAGACAATAAGGAAGCTACAAGAGGCCGCGAGACCTACACGAGGTAGTTCCTGTGACCTGATTTTCTGACTTATATTCCTCACGTATTGCTTTTCAGACATGTCATATACACGTTACGCCCCTTTTCTTCCTATTTACGTTTTCTCCTTCCTTCCTTCCGTCCCCTCCTGCCGTGTGAAGCCATAACGTTATCCATTAAGGGAATTGCTAGGTGGTGGTGTGGTGGTGAGGGGTGGTGTGGCGTGTGTGGTGGTACTTGGTGTGAAGATGATATTACAGTAGTGGTGATGATGATGGTGGTGGTGTGGCGTGTGTGGTGAGGATGCTTGGTGTGAAGATGATATTACAGTAGTGGTGATGATGGTGGTGGTGGTGTGGCGTGTGTGGTGAGGATGCTTGGTGGTGAAGATGATATTACAGTAGTGGTGATGATGATGGGGGTGGTGAGGCGCGTGTGGTGGTGAGGATGCTTGGTGGTGAAGATGATATTACAGTAGTGGTGATGATGATGGGGGTGGTGAGGCGTGTGTGGTGGTGAGGATGTTTGGTGGTGAAGATGATATTACAGTAGTGGTGATGATGGGGGTGGTGAGGCGCGTGTGTGGTGAGGATGCTTGGTGGTGAAGATGATATTACAGTAGTGGTGATGATGATGGGGGTGGTGAGGCGCGTGTGTGGTGAGGATGCTTGGTGGTGAAGATGATATTATAGTAGTGGTGATGATGGTGGGGGTGGTGAGGCGCGTGTGGTGGTGAGGATGCTTGGTGGTGAGGATGATATTACAGTAGTGGTGATGATGATGGGGGTGGTGAGGCGCGTGTGGTGGTGAGGATGCTTGGTGGTGAGGATGATATTACAGTAGTGGTGATGATGGTGGTGGTGGTGATGGTGGGAAGTTAGCAGGTATTATAACGGCCATTACCAGTGTTGTTATCTTTGCGGTACGATTACGGTAATGTTAGCGCAGGATTACAGCTTAAATGGCTTATCTTACGTCTTATACGACATAATAATAATTATAATGGAACCTTACAACGTTTGTATCGAAATGTGAGTTTTTTTGTTGAATTTCCTTTTCATTCAATCTATTATCGTTTTTTTCCCATTCTTATTTTTACTCTAAGTCCTTTTTTTCTGCTATTTTCTTTTTTCTGCCCCTTTCCTATTTTCCTTCCATCTCAGCCATCTCTTCTTATTATTATTCTTCCTTCTCCTCCTCCTCCTCCTCCTCCTCCTCCTCCTCCTCCTCCTCCTCCTCCTCCTCCTCCTCGTCCCGTCATCAGAATTCAGTCAATCACAATACTGCCTTCAGGGGTTTCAGGCCGCTCTTTGACCTCATCTCTCTCTCTCTCTCTCTTTCATTGACCAACCTGAGGCCACTCCTGTGTGTGTGTGTGTGGTGTGTGTGTGTGTGTGTGTGTGTGTGTGTGTGTGTGTGTGTGTGTGTGTGTGTGTGTGTGTGTGTGTGTGTGTGTGTGATCTAACTCACTACTCGTCTTCTTTTTCATTACATTTTTCGAATGAGTTACGTGACTTAATAACACACACACACACACACACACACACACACACACACACACACACACACACACACACACACACACACACACACACACACACACACCACACACACACACACACACACACACACACACACACACACACACACACACACTCTCCCTCAACCCCCAATCAACTAAAAACAAAAAAACTGCAAAATAAAACAACAAAATAAAACCGACAAAATAAATCAAAGCAACAAAGCAGGAGACAAAAAAAAAAAAAAACTCGACACACTAACCTTACTTTTTTTTTCTCTCCTATTTAGATCGACCACGTTGGGAACCCTTCTTGGCAAGCACAGATGCGGGGGCGTAAACTGTGGACCCTGGAGCCTCCCCCGGAGTGTTTCTTCCAGTGCGTTGGCCTGGAGGTGGTGGTGGAGCCGGGGGAGATCAGTAAGTAGTGGTGAAGATAATGGTACAGAGAACAATAGTAGCAATAGTGTTGAGATCAGTAAGTAGTGGTGAAGATAATGATAAAGATAACAATAGTAGTAATAGTGTTGAGATCAGTAAGTTGTGGTGAAGATAATGGTACAGATAACAATAGTAGCAATAGTGTTGAGATCAGTAAGTTGTGGTGAAGATAATGATAAAGATAACAATAGTAGCAATAGTGTTGAGATCAGTAAGTTGTGGTGAAGATAATGATAAAGATAACAATAGTAGCAATAGTGTTGAGATCAGTAAGTTGTGGTGAAGATAATGATAAAGATAACAATAGTAGCAATAGTGTGAGATCAGTAAGTTGTGGTGAAGATAATGATAAAGATAACAATAGTAGCAATAGTGTGAGATCAGTAAGTTGTAGGTGAAGATAAGATAAGATAACAATAGTAGTAATAGTGGGGAGATCATCGTAGTTTGGGGAAGATAATGATAAAGATAACAATAGTAGTAATAGTGTTGAGATCAGTAAGTTGTGGTGAAGATAATGATAAGATTAACAATAGTAGTAATAGTGGGAAGATCAGTAAGTTGGGTGAAGATAATGATAAAGATAACAATAGTAGTAATAGTGTGAGATCAGTAAGTTGTGGTGAAGATAATGATAAGATACATTAGTAGCAATAGTTGAGTATCAGTATAGTTGTGGTGAAGATAATGATAAGATAACATAGTAGTAATAGTGGAGATCAGTAAGTAGTGGGTGAAGATAATGATAAAGATAACAATAGTAATAATATGTTGAGATCAAAAGTTGTGGTAAGATAATGTACAGATAAAATAGTAGCAATATGTTGAGATCAGTTTGTGTGAGATAATGATAAAGAACATAGTAGTAATAGTGGGGAGATCAGTAAGTAGTGGTGAAGATATGATAAAGATAACAATAGTAGCAATAGTGGGGAGATCAGTAAGTTGTGGTGAAGATAATGATAAAGATAACAATAGTAGCAATAGTGTTGAGATCAGTAAGTTGTGGTGAAGATAATGATAAAG
>JACEEZ010015750.1:17500-55000 GCA_016584305.1 Chionoecetes opilio
GAACCATACGTTCGGAAATGCTTATCAATAACATAACAAGAAGTTCACGCTTCATATATACTCCATTTATACTTCATTTATAGTGGCCCAGTGATGCCAGAAATCACGATGGAAGGGCTGCCCTACCATCGCGTTCTCTGTGGTTGATCTGGCAACACTGGGCCAAAAGTAAACAAACGCGATGGAAGGGCCTGCTCAGAACGTCAGTGAATTAACGCTTGTGTGTATTGAATTAGCCACTAAACTAGAGGACATGGCCACCCTAGAGGAGAGGGAGGCGTGCATCGTGGATCACATAGCTCAGTACACCCGCGAGAAAGTGCACATGGTGGATTTTGACAGCGGTAAGTGATCACCAGTGGCAGGCGATCCACCGCGGCCACCGCCCAGCATCTTCCTGAGTTTTGAAGTGGAGGTAAAAAAGTAGCTTGTTTAAATGATAACGGGCTGCTGGGAAAGTATAGTTAGTCTGTTTTTGGTATTATTTTACACTAGGACCGAGGTAATTGACCATTTAATAGGTACCTAGAGTACTTTCCGCTAGGCAGACATCGTGACAGCGTAAATAGCGGCTTAAATGAATGAAAAAACCTTCCAATAAATCAAGAAACATAAAACCTAATACATCTAAGCTTAGAGGATAGATGGAAAAAAAAAAGAATAAAAAAAATACATGTGTTATGCCAAGCCCGAACTTAGGACCGTGAAACAAGCATGATAACATATTTATAAAATATTACAAACATATTGATTTAATTATCTAACACAATTATTGCCTCAAACCCAGGAATATTTTTTTTATTTTTTTTTTGCGGAGAAATATTGTTGACTTGACAGAACATGAGTTGGAGCCTTCATGTAAATAGCCTCATAACAGGCTTCATTAAGTACATTGTCTATATGGAAATGTTAGATATAAATCAGGCAAACAAGAAAAGCCTCATAAACCTGGAATCGGCGGGAGAATTCTCAAAATAAACAGACTATACAGGGGGCGCCACCAGCGCCATATTTGTTCTAATTTTTATCGAGTTTATTAATAGTGCATTATAAATTATGGTAGATATATCAAAATTCATGATAGGACATGCCGACTCTAAAACTGTAATCAGATTCAAGATTGAACCAGGAACAAAACAAAAAAAAATGAAATATATTTACGTGGGCGGAGCCTAAGTCATGAAGTCACGGCGGTGGTTGTGACGTCACCGGGAGGCTTGCAGGGGCCCAAAGCTTTCTGCTGCCCTGGCGTAGGTACGGGGGGGGAGGGGGGGCACGTGGCCCCCCATGATAATGCGGTGCCCCTCACTGTGGGGGGGCAGTGCCCCCCATAGGTTTATGAGACGGTGCTAGCTTGTGTGTGTGTATGGGGCGGGCTAATGGTGGGTGTGAATAAACCGTGTGATGGCTGGGGTGTGTGTGTGTGTATGTATGGGGCGGGCTAATGTTGGATGTGATGGCTGGGGTATGTGTGTGTGTGTGTTACTTATCTCTGGGGCGACCTACCTCTATCTACAGGGGTGAGCGCAGGGATGCCACTCCTTGGGATTTTTTCGGTATTATTTTACACAAGGACCGAAACTCCCTACATAATTGGGAGTGTGGTTTCTGTTCACCTTATTGGATTCTAAGAAACATTCTCTCTATGAGCTTCCGTCGCAAAGCATTACTTTTGGAGATAATGACATGTTGTTTATAGGGAGGCCAGAGACTAGTGTTTACGTCCGCCACACTCTTCTTCCTCTTGTGACCTGCATCGCCTCTGTTCTTCCCTTGCCGCAGACACTTTTTTAATGCAGATTTGGCTTTAGTTAGGAGGTTAAAGTGTGGGAATAGGTTAGGTTAGGTTAGATTAGTGAGTCTAAAGGTGGGGTTAGGTTAGTTTAATTTTTATATCTCATACACTCCTTCCTATTAAAAACGTCTATTATATCTCCGAAAGTAGTGATTTGCGACGGAAGTTCATAGAGAGAATGTTTCTTAGAATCTATTAAGATTAACAGAAGCCATACTCCCAATTGTGTAGGGAATTTCGGTCCTAGTGTAAAAAAATTACCGTTTTTATCTATTTATCGTGTATATAATACCTTTGTTTATGAGTAGTATAATGGGTAAAACTTCGGTAGTGGGCATTCACCACTACCGAATTCACTACCACATTCACAGTAGATACTATGTATTGCACTACAGTAAACCCTCTCTAATTCAAACTAATTGGGGGGAGACCTGGGTCGAATTCAATACAACGATCAGTATTAGTATTATTAACCCCTATTTGAGCCACCCATGCGATTGTCAAAGTATTTATAAAAACCTAGGAATACTACAGCAATCCTGTGGGACTTCTAATGCCCTCCTATGACTCCTGTAGGATGCGTGGAGGAGCGAAGAGGCCCGTGAAGGACTCTGAAGGATTGTATACAAAGCGAAGGATACTTAAAAATAATAGTTCTTCCTCCTCCTCCTCTCCTCCCTTCCTTGTCCCACCTCCTTCCTTCTCCTCCCCCTCTCCCCTCCACCCGCGGCTTCTTATACCTATCTTATTTTCTTATGTTTTTATGACTGGCATGCCTCCCCCCCCAGGCCTGGAGTGGTTCAACGTGGCACACCCCCTCACTGTGTCGGGAGACCTCCAGGGCCGCATCACCGTGCTTGACTTCTTCACCTACTGCTGCATCAACTGCATGCACATCCTGCCTGACCTGGAGGCTCTGGAAGCACTGCACCCTCCCTCTGACGGGGAAGTGCTGGTGGTGAGCAGAGCAGGTGGAAATGGACAAGGACTGCGCAGTCATTTTCTGAGACACTGACTCATTTTGAGGAGGTTGTTTAGGCTATTAGTATCACACAGGCTGGGACCGGTAGTTGAGGCTTGGTGTAATTACTTTTTCTTTTCTTTAATTTATTTGGGCCTATAGCGCTTGTAGGCTGTATGACCTCCAAGGCTGGGATGGTTTGGGTTTGCCCGTGCTGGCACAGGCATGATTTTTATAGTGACGCCTGTGGTTAGAGGCTCATGCCGCCCCCCTGTGTCCTCAGATGCACTAGCCGTTGAAGGTAGAGTTAATGGACAGCATGTGGGTAATCTTCGGCCACTCGACTATTGCAGAAAGATTTTGGTAGCCCTCGGGGATCTAACTCAGCACACCGAGCATGCCACTTAGAGTCACTAACCACCCTGCCACCGCCTCCCCTTATATCAATGTGGTAGCAATAAGTTTATTAGCTGTTTATTAATATATCAACCCTAGTTTATTTGAGCTGCTTTTATTTTTCACTCTATAATAATAATGTGCAAAGGGTTCATCTTTGTAAGATGAATTAGGATGACTTATGGCTATACTCCATGAACGAATATTTGCAAAAAATTCTGCAGAAGTGATACTTTCTCCGACTTTTGGAAATAATTCTTATGGCATAAAATATCCTAAAAGATTAACTGATATTGTGTTGAAAAAATAGGTCCTAATGAATCTTACTTTCCTCAGGTTGGCGTTCACTCGGCAAAGTTTGAAAATGAAAGGGTGTCTGAGAACATCGTGGCAGCCATGAAGAGGTACGGTATCCACCACCCCGTCGTGAATGACCCGCAGGCCAAGATGTGGCTGGCCCTGGCCATCACCTGCTGGCCCACCCTGCTCCTGCTGGGTCTGTCAACATAGTCCCATTTACATAATAAGATAAATTGATGTTAGCTATGTAACAACGGTATATGATGTAAGGGTGGTAAATGATTGGAATGGACTCAGTAGACATTTAGTTAGTATGGAGTCATTAGAGAGCTTTAAAGGGAGGCTAGATAAATTCATGAATTGGGATGAAAGGTGGATGTAGGTAGTGTTAATTAACAGGAACTACCACGTGTAGGTCTCGCGGCCTCTTTTAGCTTCCTCATTTTCTTATGTTCTTATGTTATTGATAATTTCAGGTCCCAGTGGTGAGCCTCTGTTTGTTCTGGTCGGTGAAGGACACAGGGACAGACTGCAGCTTTACGTCAACACGGCACTCAAACATTTCTCTGACGCGGGGTAACGTGAAGCTTACACATGTCTAGCACGTCATGCTTTGCTGTTGATGATCCTATTCAATTATCTTCTTTTAGGGTAAAATGGTGATAGACTAGTATTTCTGTACTGACATTACCTCTTAAACAACTGCTTGACTTTCACAAATCATTCTTTTATAGTGTTTCAGTGCCTGTGATTCCTGAAGCTTCATCTTGTTGGCATTATAGGAACTTATGTTTACTTCCTGCATGTATTTATTTCTATATTAACACCTCCTTATATAATTATGTTGAATATAGAAATAAATACATGCAGGAAGTAAACATGGTTCTATAATACCAACAATCTTACACAGCAGGGAAGCTCAGTGTTGCCTCCAATAACATCAACATTGCTTATCTTCCTGTAGGAGGCTCAAGGGTTCCCCGGTGCCCTTAGCTCCTTCAGAACACTGCCGGCCCTCAAACTCCATCCTGAGATTCCCGGGCAAGGTGGCCATCCATCCCGAGGGCGTCATCGTGTCTGACTCGGGTCACCACAGACTCCTCATCACGGACCACCAGGGAAACGTGATGGTAAAGGCACCCACGAAAACCCTACCTACTTATAGTCTATTTTTTTAACGAGGTGAAAATTGCATTCTATCTTATGGTAAATTGCTTAAAATTATAGTCTAGTTTTTTTAACGAGGCAAAAATTCCATTTTATCTTATGGTCTCTTACTTAAAATTATGGTCTAGTTTTTTAACGAGGTGAAAATTTCATTATATCTTGAGGTCTCGTTCTTAAAATTATGCCTATTTACCTGATGATATGGTTACCTATGATAAAATACAATTGAAATTTAGAAGAACTGTACTATTCCCTTCTCCTGGCATCAAATATCAATCAGTAAGCAGCAAGGGGTCAGGATTTTTCACCTCGTTAATAAAAACAGAGTATATGTGTGGTTTAGAACTTCTTTAGTATCGATATGAACACCTTTTATACATCACACTTCAATGCTATAATGATATCGGTTTTGGAAGCATTAATATTTTCTCATCATTTAGCCATAAGTAAACCGAGGAATTTCATATTTTTTCTGAAGTCATATTAATGGAGGGTTTTTTGGAGGGTTTTGGAAGCATTAATATTTCCTCCTTTTCCTTCAGTAACAGGAATTACATATTTTTTCTCAAGTAATTTCATGGTGGTTTATTTATGGTGAGTGTTTTTGGTCAGCAAGTGGTCGGGTGTGGGGAGTCGGGTCACCAGGATGGCCACGTGTCGTCAGCCAAGTTCAACAACCCGCAGGGAGCCGTCTACCTACACCCCGACACCATTATTGTGGCGGACACGGGCAACCACCTGATTCGTAAGGTAGTGTACACTCGTTTCCGGGTAATGCTTCATTTTAATTTTGTGTTTACATTTGAGGGAGTATTCAAGCTCCAACATATTTTTTCTACATTTTTTTTTCAACATACATTACATTCACAAGGCATCACATTCCTAACTATCACTAACAATCATATTTTTTCTACATTTTTTTTTCAACATACATTACATTCACAAGGCATCACATTCCTAACTATCACTAACAATCATATTTTTTCTACATTTTTTTCAACATACTGATATCACATTTCTAACTATCACTAACAATCACATTTTTCACATTTTTTTCAACATGCTGACACCAATAATTACATTTTTTTCAACATGCTGACATCAATAATCACATTTTTTCAAGCTCAAACATATATTTTCATTTTTATGTATTTTTTCAATTTTTTTCCCTAGGTTGATATTGGCACCGGCAGCGTGAGCACCATAGCCGGCACTGGTGTGAAGGGGACGGACCATGAGGGTGGCAACATAGGCACTGCCCAGGTGTGTGGTAACGGGCACACCCCAGGCACTTCTTCTTTCTGTTTAACGTCAGTGTTTCCCATAGTATTTTACGAGGTTAGACGGCCGATGATACGCTTCCAACAATCTCTATCCATTGCCTCAACTTCTTCAATGCCCAATGCTGCCAGATGGTTCACAACTGGTTCACAAATAAGGTGGTAAATGATTGGAATGGACTCGGTCGTGGGGTAATTAGTGGGGAGTCAATAGGGAGTTTTAAAAGGAGGCTAGACAGCTTTATGGATGGGGATGAAAGGTGGATGTAGGTAGCGTTAAGTAACAGGAACTACCACGTGTAGGTCTCCCGGCCTCTTGTAGCTTCCTTATTTTCATATGTTCTTATGTTCTTTTTAAGGCTTTTTAAGTTCTTATGTTCTTTTAAGGTTTTAATAATTCCCTAGGCAATCGCGTCACCCTGGGATGTCTGTGTCACCCGCAGCCTTGACCGAGCCCCGGGGGAGACTGACAACATGGTGTTGGTGGCCATGGCTGGGACACATCAGATCTGGGGGGTCTTTCTGACAGCAGGGAAGTGGATCAAGGGCAGGTAAGGTCGCTGTTCCTACCCGTTCACTTCACCCTCACACAGATAGATAGATGCTTTGTTGACTACAGTATTTACAAGGGAACTCGATACAATACCAACGAACTCAATAAAACTCGATAGAACTCAATAAAAACAAATTTAGTTTCAGATGAATCAATAAAAAAAGTATAAAGACACGTGTAGGTCTCGCGGCTTTTTGTAGCTTCCTTATTTTCTTATGTTCTTAACTAATGTGTACCACCTTGGTGTTCTGTGCTTCAGCTGCTACGAGGAAGGCACCGTTGTGAGACTGGCCGGCAGCGGGGCGGAAGAAAACCGAAACACGTCCTACCCTATCCGAGCGGGGTTTGCGCAGCCCTCGGGACTCACTTGCTGCTCTCTGCCGGATAGAACGGAGCTCTTCGTTGCCGACGCCGAGAGCTCTTCCATCAGAAAATATGACTTGAAGGATGGGAGTGTGAAAGCAGTTGTGGGTGGAGCTCGAGACCCTCTTGTGAGTACCTTATTGGGGTACATTTCTTCTTCTTTCTTTCTTTCTTTCATCCCTGTTTCCCATCTTTTCCTCACTTCTTTCATATTTTTCTTTTATAAATGTTTGATATTTTGATATATATATTCGGAGATTCTTACCTTTTTCCATTTTTATCACTTATTTGTTTTCTATTCTTCTTTCCTTCTTCTCCTTCTTTCGTTACGTTTTTCACCCTTTTTTTAGGTTTTGTGTTACTTTTCCAGTTTTTCCAGAATTCACTTTGGTGGATGAAACTATTTTTTTCTGGTGAGTCTTGGTGTGTTTTGAATTAATCTGTAGCCTCTTGTAGCTTCCTTATTTTCTGATGTTCTTATTTCAGGATCTGTTTCGGTGAGTCTTGGTGTGTTTTGAATTAATCTGTAGCCTCTTGTAGCTTCCTTATTTTCTGATGTTCTTATTTCAGGATCTGTTTCGGTGAGTCTTGGTGTGTTTTGAATTAATCTGTAGCCTCTTGTAGCTTCCTTATTTTCTTGTCTTGTTATTCCAGGATCTGTTTGCCTATGGGGATGTGGATGGCCGTGGGGTGGAGGCCAAGCTGCAGCATCCCATGGCGGTGACCTCGGTGGGCCACACTGTATATGTTGCCGACTCTTACAACAGCAAAGTAAGCTCCAACGTGTAATAATAATAATAATAATAATAATAATAATAATAATAATAATAATAATAATAATAATAAAATAAAAAAAAGCTCCAGCGTAAAAATAAATATAAATAAAGTATGCTCCAACGAAAAAATAAAAAATAAAAAATAAAAAAGTAATCTCCAATGTAAAAAAATAAATAAGTAAATAAAGTATGCTCCAACGTAAAAAAAAAGAAGAAAAAAAGCTGATACCTGCATTTTGTCAATAAAGAAACTATTACTCATTCATCCATTTAGTCATGAATCAGTATCATCTTTCTGATCAACACCAGATTCTTCTATAATATTTTGAGATGAGACGGTTGATGACACTCTTCCAACTATCTCTATCCATTTTTTCAAGTAGTGAATCATGTCAATTGATGGAGCATGTCTTGGTTTTGTTTCTAATTGTGATGTTGTACTCTTTCCCAACAGATCAAGGTTGTGCGGCCATCGGGCAAAACCTACACCGTGTCTACAGTGTTTGGGTCTGCCTCCACAGATACAGAAGCACCTCTAATAAAAGGAAGACTGGTATGTACGACTGACTTCATGATCAATAGGATTAACCCCTTCATGCCCAGACCTTTCCTTTGCTATAAAAAATTGTCTGTTGTAGCTTGACAACTAGTTAGACAACTAAGTCTGACAATCTGGCTTAACTGGTTCAATCTGAATTAACAACTGAGTTAGACAAGCTGTCTTGTAGCTTCCTCATTTTCTTATTATATTCCTCATTTTCTTGCTGTTTTTAGTTGCTTCCTCATTTTCTTATGTTCTTATGTTATGTTTTCAGTTGCTTCCTCATTTTCTTATGTTCTTATGTTATGTTTTCAGTTGAATGAGCCGGCGGGTGTTTGTGGTGCTGCTGACGGCTCTTGTTTGTACATTGCCGACACCAACAACCACGCCATCAAGATCTTGTCCCTCGCTGACCATTCTTTATCCGAGGTAACACTCCTTAGTTTGGTTTTTCATATTTTGGTCATTTAATAATAATAATAGTAATTTTAATAGTAGTAAAAGAGCCAATGTTTAATATCTGAGGTTTATCTGTGGTAAGACTCCTTGGTTTGCTTTGGTTTTTCATAGATTGGTAATTTAATAATAATAATAATAATAATAATAATAATAATAATAGTAATTTTAATAGTAATAAAAGAGTCAATATTTTCCTCATGACAGGTTCCCTTGTTCAAAAGAAAATGATTATGGTAAGATTTCGGTCTACCTATCCCTTCCTCCTCATCAATTTGCCTCATATCCCATCTGGAAAATTGTCAGCATCCTAAACAGCAGCACCAGGCTTCAGCTGCACTTAGAGGCAGCTGTTATGTGTTTGTGCAGCGTGTAGGCAAGGTGGTGGAATGATGTACTGTATCTTCCAAAGGGACAAGTCAATCTATGGGGACACATTCCTTCAAGGGGACTGTCAATCTACGGGGACACATTGCTTCAAGGGGACTGTCAATGGGGAGACATTCCTTCAAGGGGACTGTCAATCTATGGGGAGACATTCCTTCAAGGGGACTGTCAATCTACGGGGAGACATTCCTTCAAGGGGACTCAATCTATGGGGAGACATTCCTTCAAGGGGACTGTCAATCTATGGGGAGACATTCCTTCAAGGGGACTGTCAATCTACGGGGACACATTCCTTCAAGGGGACTCAATCTATGGGGAGACATTCCTTCAAGGGGACTGTCAATCTATGGGGAGACATTCCTTCAAGGGGACTGTCAATCTATGGGAGACATTCCTTCAAGGGGACTGTCAATCTACGGGGAGACATTCCTTCAAGGGGACTGTCAATCTATGGGGAGACATTCCTTCAAGGGGACTGACACCTCATGGCTCAGCGTCCAGAGACATAATTTTATATCCGCCCAATAGTTCTTATGTTTTTGCAGTTTGCTGTATCGATGGTAGATGAAGGAGACAGTGCCAGCCAAGACCTCTTGAATGGCAACCTGAAGACTGAGGAGATGGATGAAGTGGTGGTGAGTGTGCCACGTGAAGGAGCAGAGGAAATCATCCTGCAGATACAACTCAACTTCCCAGAAGGAGCGTCTCTCAACGACTCTGCTCCCAACCAGTGGACGGTTGAGAGTCACGGTGAGTCCTGCAGCTTATTGTACTGACTAAGGAGTCTCAATGCTGCAGCTCCCAACCAGTGGACAGTTGAGAGTCACGGTGAGTCCTGCAGCTTATTGTACTGACTAAGGAGTCTCTCAACGACTCTGCTCCCAACCAGTGGACGGTTGAGTCACGGTGAGTCCTGCGGCTTATTGTACTGACTAAGGAGTCTCTCAACGACTCTGCTCCCAACCAGTGGACGGTTGAGTCATGGTGAGTCGTGCGGCTTATTGTACTGACTAAGGAGTCTCAACGCTGCAGCTCCCAACCAGTGGACGGTTGAGTCACGGTGAGTCCTGCGGCTTATTGTACTGACTAAGGAGTCTCAACGCTGCGGCTCCCAACCAGTGGACGGTTGAGTCATGGTGAGTCCTGCGGCTTATTGTACTGACTAAGGAGTCTCAACGCTGCGGCTCCCAACCAGTGGACGGTTGAGTCACGGTGAGTCCTGCGGCTTATTGTACTGACCACCAGTATTATTATCTTTTATTTCCTCCTTTTCTTGTCTTTTCATGATGATGCCCTTTTCTGAGGCTTCCTTTTTTCCTGCAGAGCCCAGCCTGGTGCCGGCCGCCACCCGGGGCAGCCTGCAGCAGGGGAGTCAGCTCAAGCTGTGCCTGCCTGCAGCTGCCCGTCATCCCAGCTGTGACTTCACCCTGTCATGCAGAGTGTTCCCGTGCCTGGCCACTGGTGTGTGTGTCGCGGCTGTCACCGCCGCCTGTGTTGTCAGGCTGACGTACACCAAGGAAGAAAGCTCAGTCAAGAAGGAAGAAAGCTCGGTCAAGAAGGAAGTGCCCGTCAATGTCAAGTTGAAGCTGTAATATGTCAGTAGTGTTCCTGCTATTTATCAATGCACCACCTACTGACATCCACATAGGTCGCATTTTATTGAATAATGTGTAATTTTTTTGATACATTTTTAATCATGTTATCAGGTATTTTTTATAAATATTTTACATACTTGAATGAAATATACATTTACAATTTAGTTTTCATGTTTTTATTTTTAATGGATCTTCAGAAACCTTTCAGTCATTCCATGATATTATAATAACTGGAAGACCGAGTAATACGCTTCCTTACTACAGTAGTTCATTCAGCTCATCTATTAAAGTAAGCCCCACCACATCTACTACACTTATACATCCTACTCCCTTATAAGAAAACATAAGAAAATAAGGAAGCTACAAGAGGCCGCGAGGCCTACACGTGGTAGTTCCTGTCACCTAACACTACCTATATCCACCTTTCATCCCCATCCATGAACCTATCCAGCTCCTCTTTAAAGCTCCCTAATGACTCCGCACTAACTACCTGTTAGTGCGGTAACTACCTAACTACCTACCTTATAGTCTCTAACTCTCTGCCATTCTTTCCATACAATCAAACCACCGCAGTGATATATCAGGTCAATAGCTGGAAGTATTATGTCATTGGGAATTGGCTGAAATAGGGACTTCTAATCATTGTAACTGAAAACTGACTCCAGATTCATGTTCAGCATGCCCGAAAACTGCTAGGAACTAATTTTCAATCAAATCTATTTTTCAAAAAATAGATTTGCTTGAATATTTGTTCCTTGCAGTTATCGAGCATGCTGAACACGAATCAAGAGTCAGTTTTCAGTTACAATGATTATAAATATTCAAGATCATAATTGTATTGAACAAAATTAAGCTCTTTTTTTTCTTCTTCAAAGCTCAATTTTTCTAAATCTCTTGTTTTCTTTATATGTTTTTTAGGTATTTTTATTTATTATTCATTTTTCTTGTAGATTCATTTGCACAATTAAAAGATTTATTTTCCGCACAATCTCACTGTGATTAATGAGAATCTTGCAGAGGGACATCTAAGTGGCTTGTCTTTCAAATTGAGTTGATTATTTTCTCATTGTTAAGGTAGGCTTTTCTACTTCCTCAAGGGCTGTGATGACCCTCTCCTCCTCTCCTCCCTGCATCTCATCATCATCTCATCTCCCACCCTTGACCTCAGACACACACTCACACTCCTTCCCTCGTCACACAAACACTGACGGCAAAGACGGTACCGAAGAATCCTGGTTTGGGTACTTTGTTATAGCCTCACCTATAGCCCTGTATACACCTCACTAGTCTAATTTTTTAACGAGGCAAAACTTCCTTTCTATCTAAAGGTCTCATGCTTAAAATGATGCCTATGTTTACCTGATACTATGGTTAACTATGATAAAATACAGCTGAAATTTAGAAGAAGCGTAGTATTCCCTTCTGGCATCAAATATCAGTCAGTAAGCAGCAAGGGGGCAGGATTTTTCACTACTTTGAAAAAAATAGACCATACTTCCCTACCCGTCTGTCCTGCAACGAGGCGCCTCTCATCCTATTCAGAACTCCTGCACACAACCTCATTGACCTGTTATTATTATTGTTATTGCCTGTACTGTTGGTGTGCATTGGGGAGTGTTTGGGCCTTAAGGGGGGGCTGCCGGGGCTTGCTTGCTGCACTGGGCGGGGCAGCGAGTTAATTTGTTATACAGTAATACTCAATTAATCCATCGCCTGGATTCCTCACAGGAATATAAGTCTATATATAATATAGTATATTTACAATGTCAAGAGCCGTGAGATTTTAGAGATTAAAAAAATTAAGGTGGACAGCTTTTACCAAATCACCATTAGGAGTGGACATCAAAAAAGGTTGAAGAGCACTGATTTAGACCAAGAAGTCATTAGTGAGGACACAAGCACATTAAAATATATTAGAATATAAATAAAAGGCTTGTTTTTATAATAGCGGAAAGTTTTGAACCCATAAATACCCCGTTTTTACCCATTTAGCGTGCCTGTATTGCCTATGCTTGGGTATTATATCATGCAATACAGACCCACACCCTTACTTACCCCTTACATAGCCTTGAATATTGCAAGGGAACCCGTAAATTGAGGAAAACAGCAGAAGAAAAGAAAATAAGATAAGTGAAGCCAAAAATACCCAGTTTTTACCCATTTATCGTGCATATATTGCCTTTGCTTGAGTGTTATATCATGCAATACAGCTCTACACCCTTACCTAACCCTTACATAGCCTTGAATATTGCAAGGGAACCCGTAAATTGAGGTAAACAGCAGAATAAAATAAAATAAATAAGATAAGTGAAGCCAGAAATACCCCGTTTTTACCCATTTATCGTGCATATATTGCCTGTGCTTGGGTGTTATATCATGCAATACAGCTCTACACCCTTACCTAACCCTTACATAGCCTTGAATATTGCACGGGAAGCCGTAAATTGAGGTAAACAGCAGAAGAAAATAAGATAAATAAGATAAGTGAAGCAAGAAATACCCAGTTTTTACCTATTTATCGTGCATATATTATCTTTGTCAATGGGTAATATCATGCAAAACAACCCCACGCCCTTTCTTACCCCTTACATAGCCTTGAATATTGCACGGGAACCCGTAAATTGAGGTAAACAGAAGAAAATAAGAGACATAAGATAAGTGAAGCAAGAAATACCCAGTTTTTACCTATTTATCGTGCATATATTGTCTTTGTCAATGGGTACTATCATGCAAAACAACCCCACGCCCTTTCTTACCCCTTACATAACCTTGAATATTGCACGGGAAGCCGTAAATTGAGGTCTAAATGTAAGAATAAGGATACATTTCCAATATGGCCGATGTGACGTATCATCTTGACTTGATCAGATTCAGAGCTTCTCTTGATCTTGACATCCAACTCGAGTCTTAACTTTTACTTTTATTTAACAAAAACATCAAATAATGAATAGATCAACCCGGATAAAGTAAAATAATGATAAATTGGACACAATAACCCTAAAAAAAACATGAAATAACGAAGAATTAATGAAATATCGTGTTTCAAAACATACCTGAAAAAAACGCAAATTCACCACAATAAAAATCGATTTTTTAACAAAGCCCTAATAAATCTTGAAAAAATAGGAGCAAATAGTATATGTTGTGTGTATCTTATAAACAGTAACAGATCCTAGTTTAGTGTTGAAACCAGGGAGAAAAATATCTTGTGTTTTTACGATAATTTGACCCTTTTAACCATTGAGTCAGATGTATTCCTCCACTAAAGACGCGAAAAACATGTCACATAGGCACACACAAACATACTGCGACTGTAGGCATAGCTAATCACACACAAATAACCTCACAGCTCAAGTAAAAGGAAGAAAAAGCTTGCCGTTAAATTATAAACAAATACCCCCTCAGATAAAAAAAACTAAATACACCCACCAAGTACGTCATAAGTACATAAAACGATGCGGAAATATCGAAATATATTAAAACATAAAAAAATCCCCCTATATTTAGCGTAAAAAAAGAATTAGCAACAAAATATCGCTAAATTTTACGGTATATTACTAATACAATGATTCATATTTCTTTTACGAAGGCCTTAAAACTCGGACACTTTCTATGGAAAGTCATAAAAGAAGCTGAGGTTTTCAATAAGGCTATGCAATCCTATATCGGTGCACGAATAAAAAAGTGATTACTCGTTTTGAAATCCCTAATTGGCACCTCGTAACCTGGCCGCGACCCAGCTTTCCCAGGTACCAATCAGCGGCCTCGCTACCTTGACAGCCAATCAGAGGCCTGGCTACATCTCTCAGCCAATCAACGATCAGAAACCAACTAGGCGGCAATGTTTACTGTTTATTCACGATATATATAGTATTTAATAAGAAATAAGGTGAGTTTTACCCTTAAATACCTTATTTATGGCATATTAGTGACAATAGGAGTATATTTAGTGATAAATATAGGCGGGACAATAATACATTACTGCCATATTAGCTTTTCACCGTAATATTCTCCCTGAAATAAATGACTGAGCCTATTTTGAGCCGGTATAAGGAATATGTTGAAGTGTTTTCGCTAAGTGTCTCCCGCTGAATACTACAGAGACGTACCTAGGGTCAATATCGATGAGGTGATCCCAGGTTCGAGTCCCGCGTGCCGGAGAGTAGCTTGTTATGGACCACTTAATTTGTACCCCCGCCGTATATTCGGACTTTTGGCTAATTCGACCTAGGTCTACCCCCAATTAGATCGCTTTACTGTAATACAAAAGTATAGCACAGCACATTCATACGACAAATGCCAACTTGCCAAGACCAAGACCAAAGATCAACAGACCAAGATGGCCAAGACCAAGACCAAAACTTCGAAATAAACAAACAACAAACGTTCGCCAAGGGATCCTCGCAGCCCTAATACAACAACAACATCAAACGTTCGCCAGTTCCAACGCCAACAAGCAGCCAACATGTCCAAGACGAAACACAGTGACCTGATGCAGCTGGACATCTATGACCTCCTCGGGTTGTCCATAGGGGCAGAAGAGTCCGAGGTAAGGATGCTTTGGTATTATTTTACACTAGGACCGAAATTCCCTACACAATTGGGAGTGTGGTTTCTGTTTACCCTATTGGATTCTAGGAAACATTCTCTCTATGAGCTTCCGTAGCAAATCATTACTTTTGGAGATAATGACATGTGTTTATAGGGAGGCGAGAGACATGTGTTTACGTTTTATTCGTTCAGGCTGCAGAGAAAGCAACAACACATGTTTTCGTACAATTCCGTCACTTCCCTGGTTTTGAGACACTGACTATTATTTCCTGGCCAAGTTTTAGTGCTTTTTCTGATGGAGATATATTGTTATCAATGGAAACGGCGACCCTAGGATTTGGTGATGAAGAATAAAAAAACAATTAAACAGGTTTTCGGAGAATTAAAATATCTTCCATCTGAAAAAAAACATTAATTTTAGGCAAGGAAAAACTAGTCAGTGTCTCAGAAAATGACCGCGCAGTCCTCGTCCATTTTTATCCAGTATAGTGTTACTCATCAAAATTAAAGCAGCAGTCAAGATGAATATCAGATCCACTAACTTTATTTCATAGTAAAGGATGCTTTCTCACCTACAATGTGGAGGAATCGGTATTATTTCGGTAGTGGGCTTTTCAAAGTCCTACAATTCTTATCCTACATCATTGTGGAGATTTCTTCATTCTGAGTATTTTGAACCCCATTGCCCGTGGCGGAACTGAATAATAATGGCGTTACATGTACTACCGAAAATCTACCGTTATTTCAGCCAGAAACTGTTAGGTTAATTAGAGGTTAGTAACAGATGATGCATATCAAGAAAAAAAAGAAAATGATCAATAGTACGACAGTGTGAAATGAAGGCAAGGTTTGCGGGGCGGGCCCACACCTGTTAAAAAAAAAAAATACTGACAAAAACGAGTGTCCGATTCTTTCAAAAGACATCAAAACTATTCAGGAAAACTCGTTCCGGCCTCGAAATCGGTGAATGCCCACTGGAATTTTTTTACTGCGGAAAATATAAAAGGAAATAGAGAGAAACTGGTTCACAAATAGGGTGGTAAATTATTGGAATGGCCTCGGTCGTCAGGTAGTTAGTGCGGAGTCAAAAGCTTTAAAAGGAGGAAAGAAATGTTTCCCCTCCTGCTTAAGGCCGGTTCCCACTAGCCCGCTTGTACGGCCGCCGTACAACAACAATGAACAACAATGACGTCACAAAAAAGTCTACCGTACCGCTGTACGGCTGCCGTACAAAGTTAAAATCAAGTCATCTCTCCCGCTCGGTGGTGTCCGCTCGAGCGTAGGTGAAAACTGTGCCCTGTTACCACAAATACCACTCAAGCGGTGATGATGGTGACGTCATTGTTGGGGGGTGTACGGCAACGGCGGCCGTAGAAGCGGGCCTTTAGGCACACAGCATCACCCAAACCACGGGCTGTTTCTCCTTGTCCTAAACCAATGATCTACAGAAATAAAGATATAAAGTACCTGTTACGAGGTGCCTTGTGTAGCCTTGCCAGTGTGCGGGATCCAAGCTTGGGCTGCGGCAATGCTTGAAAGCCAGGAAGTTCTTCTTTCAGGCAGCTTGTTGCGTTTAGCAGAGATAACACAGAGATAGGGTCACATTCTGGAGATAGAGTCAGAGCTGGGCAGTATTTAAATACATTTGTATTTAAATACGTATTTAAATACATTTGTGTATTTAAAAATGTATTTATAAATACATTGGTTGTCATGTATTTAAATAGTATTTAAATACTTTTATGAGTATTTAAATACCGTACATTGTATTTAAATACTCATAATATAAAACTGTAAATACTTTTTTATCAGTCAATTTGGCCATAAACCCGCCCAACTATCTGGCAATCCTGATTTACAGTGAACCAGTGTTTCCACTTTCAAGGAAATTTCCTTAGTTTTAGGAAATTTAGACCTGAGAAGGAAATTTCTAAGGAAACCCAAAATCTAAGGAAATCCTAGGAAATCCATTTTTTTTCGGGCATGTTAAAATTTGTGTATTTAAAATGTATTTACAAATGTATTTAAATACAATTGATGTATTTAGTATTTAGTATTCAAATACATTCAATGTATTTAGGACCCAGTTCTGGATAGGGTTACATTCTGGGTCACATTCTACAATAAAACTGAGAAAACAATGTAGTATATCAAACTAACTATACATATAACAGGACATTTAACTGACAAATGAAGAATTCTACTGTTTACTGAATTCTGACGGTGTCACGTCAAAAAGTCTTACGGCAGGTTAGCATGGCCCACGGTGTTATGGACTCACTCAGCACAGTATTTGGCGTTGTCGTACCTGTGCAGGAGGAAAAAGATCCGGCTCTTCAAGTCGCTTGTGATCCCTATCTTACTCTATGGATGTGAGACATGGACACTAAATAGAGAGAGACTTGAAGAGGCGAATTGATGCCTTTGGTAATAAGTGTCTTTGCAGAATCATGGGGTATTGCTGGGATGATTATGTGTCAAATCAGCATTGCACCGTGAGACTAAATTGAGGCCTTTTACCTGCATAGTCCGTTAGTGCCAACTTGGGCTATATGGACTAATAAAGACTAGTATGTAATAAGGGCGGGAAAGGACTCTAGAATTTTACCAAAGAAAAAGCAAATAATGGCAGCTTGGGGGCTCCTTGGTGGCTTCGGGGGCGCTGAGCAACCCTGTAGTTCGCATATAGTAAGAAACGGCCCTGCATGTTACTATAAAAACACGTCTATCAGTCCATGAACCTCACCTTTGTTGAAATCTGGGAGCACCAATGTCACCTGCAACAAAAATAATAACAACAACTACAACACATAATGACACCAATAATAATAGTGGGTTATTTATAGAAGGATTTAAATGAAGAAGAAGAGTAGCTACAGTATATGACTTTGAATGAATACTGTACTTTGTTTGTGTGTGTGTGTGTGTGTGTGTGTGTGTGTGTGTGTGTGTGTGTGTGTTGTGTTGATGTCTGTGTGTGTGTGTGTGTGTAATGTTGTGTGTGTGTGTGTGTGTGTGTGTGTGTGTGTGTGTGTGTGTGTATGTGTGTGTGTGTGTGTATGTGATGAATACAGTGGGGTGGATTAGCTAACTAAAAACATTTTTTGAACTGTGTGTTGTAGCATTCGATCCAACTGTGGTGGTGGGGTGTGTGCTGGTGTGTTGTAATGACAGGCAAGAGCAAGCACCACTCCAACCCCATTAAAGATAGTCCCTTGGTCTTGATCAAACATCACGCGTACACACACACCAGACCGGCAACATTACACATTCTACGCTATTAAGGAGGAGGAGGACAATTTATATTAATCCCTTGAGGCCCAGAATGTAATTTACATTGTAATTTGGGTACCATTAGACGATTTTTAGTGACTATAAGCAATATTTTATAGATATGACCTGTTTAGTATCTTTGTCCATGAACTAATTTGGTATGTTAAGTGACTTTTCTTAATTTTATGGCTCGACAACATACAATTTTTCATAGCAAAGATAAGATCTGGGCGTGAAGGGTTAATCACTATTATTTCAAGCCTCCCCTCTCTTATAGGTAGCTATGTATGTGTGTGCGTGTGTCCGTGCAGTTACAGGCCTGCGGACTCTATGTTGTGGAGTGTGTGTGAGCGTGGTGGACGGGTGGTGATGGCATTTTTTTTCCTTTTTTTTTCTATTATTCTTATTTTCACTCATTTTCTATTTCACTTTTACTTGTTTTCTCACTTTCTCTAACTTTCTTTAAACTTTCTCAGTATTTTCACTCATTTTCTGTATTTAACTTTTACTTATTTTCTCACTTATTCTAACTTTCTTTAATCTTTCTCAGTATTTTAACTTTTTCTATTTCACTCACTATCTTTTTTATCTCATTGTTGAAGAAATCACAGTTTGCAGTTTTACCAATAGTACGTATTTTCAAACACTTTTTTTTCACTCATCTGTAAAAACAATGAAAATATTACATTATAATTTATCTTCAAAGCGATAATGGCAAAAAAAAAAAAAAAAAAAGCGTAAATAAAATGTGATGAATATACAACAAAAGTCACTAGGTAAAAAAAAAAAAAGGTAAAAAAAGTATATAAAAGTAGGTAAAAAAAGTAGATTAAAAAGTTTAAAAAAAATGGTATAAAAAGTAAACAAAAAAGTAGATAAAAAGTAGGTAAAAAGGAGTAGATTGAAAAGTAGGTAAAAAAGTAATAAAAAATAAATAAAAAAATATTAATGAAAAATAAATAAATAAAAGTAGTAGGGTAAAGGCAGGGTTAGGTAATATGGGTAGGGTAAGGTAGGGTAAGGTAGAGGTAGGGTAAGGTAGGGTAGGGGAAGGTAGGGTAGGGTAAGGCAGGGTAAGGTAAGGTAGGGTAGGGTAGGGTAGGGTAAGGTAGGATATAAGTCAAGTTAAAATTTATATAAGATTTAAAAACACATCAAAATCCATAAATATCGCAAAGAATAACAAAAATGGTCTCAATATAATCTATAATAACAAGAATAAATAAATAAATATGATGTTTTACGGCAATAAGAAACAATATTAAACTTTTCATTAAATTTCCAAGAGTTCATTTAATTCTTCCGTATAAACCATAGTATTAGCCTCTATTTAACCTTATTATACCTCTATATCATGTGTATTATCCCTCTATCAGTCTGCCTTTACCTTATATCCAGCCCTGGGGACGTCCTGTGGTCAGCCTGGGTCAGTCACCACACTTTTAGCGCCATGATCCCAGGCGCCGGGGTGACGTCATCCCCCTGCCAGGCTGAGGGGGGACTGACGCCTAGGGAGGGGGGTGGCAACAGGTGCGCGCATTAGCACATAGATAGGCTAATCCTACATTTGTAATCTACACTGTTTTAAGATTAACTGGCAGCAAATAAATGTTTCTAAATTATCCATCGTCGGTTTTTTTGGTTAAAATTGTTTTGAAATAGCTTAAAATAGTCGTTTATGTGTTATATTTGGTATGGTTGGTAGAAATATATAGTTACATTTTCTTTCCTACGTATATTTGAGACTAACACGCATCTAATTAATGTTTCTAGAATATTAATCGTCATTTTTATCCAAAACTTCATTTAAAATACCGTAGATTTTGGAATATGAAAAATAAAACAAGGACCGCGTTAAACCTCCCGTCACACTGAAAAAACTAGTTCCCCGATGATACAAATGCCAAAATATACAATCATAAAGCATTACGGAGACTAGTATTACGAAAAAGACAAAAAAGATAGATTTCATATTACTTAAGTTCACCATAAGCAAATATTTCGTAGATTAAACAAATTACATTTTCTTTTGTTAAATTTCAAGGGGAAATGACGCTAATGTTATATATAGCTTAACCATTATTCACAAACCCTATTGACGCCTAAATTCATGATCTAGAAAGCCTATAGATCATACTGAACCAGCATAAGCCTATATTCTGATCTAAATAAGCTGTAGACAGGCTAAAATGTGGGTCTGGTCTAACCATTACGTAAAAAGCTATTTATATAAAGATTAAAGAATAAATCAACGCTATGCAGGGTTCAAAATGACCTTGGATATATGTAGAAGCTATAATATATTGTTTTATTTCTTATTGGGTACGAGTTTCCATATTAAATCTGTTTTTGTATGATGTGAGGTAATGTTCCTATCAAACATGGCTGCCTGTTTTGTAGTATTTATATTAATATTCACGGATAAATAACCGATATGCGGGGTTCAAAATGACCTTGGATATATATAGAAGCTATAATATATTAGTTTATTCCTTATTGGTAAAGATTTTCCTTATTGAATCAGTTTTTGTATGTTGGGAGTTTATATTTCTATCAAACATGGCTGCCTGTTTTGTCGTATTTATATTAAAATTCACGGATAAATAACAGATATTCAGGGCTCAAAATGACCTTGGATATATGTAGAAGCTATAATATATTCGTTTATTCCTTATTGATTCATTCCGGTAAATTTCCAGTATGACACCAAATTTTATTTTTGTGATTTGCGACAAAAATTCTTGGAAAACAAATTTTACCTAACCTTTACCTAACTTTAAAGAAAAAAAAAGTGATTTGCGACAGAAACGGTTAGCAGATTAATTCAAAACACATCAAAACCTGTAAACCCTATGATGCCTAAGTTCAACTATGTCAATATATAAATTATTATTAGTGAAATATAAAATAAATAATTAGAATAGTAACACATCATGTTGTCCAAGTACATTAAATTCAATTAGTAGTGAAATAGAGAAATATAAAATTAGAATAGTAACCCATGTATGTATGTTAAGCTAGGAATAATCTACACATTCCTGAAAAGTCAAAGATAGTTCTCAGTAGTCCAGCTGAAGCTCCTGACTGTAAAACCTATAAGAATAAAGGTAAAAAGAAAAAAAAATAGAGGGAGAGAGAACACTCACCCCCACCCCCACCCACCCCCACCTACACTTACCCCCAGCCACACCCACACACACACACCTACCCCCACTCACACCCACTCACCAACCCACACACACACAAAAACCTATAAGAATTCAACACTAAAGTAAAAAATAAAAATATATATAAAAAAAAAAAAAAGTAGTTTGGTCCAGCAAAGTGAATTGGGTGTTCATCTGGCCTAACACTCATTCCTGTTACAGATCAAAAAGGCATACATAAAAAAGGCCCTGGACTAACACTCATTCCTGTTACAGATCAAAAAGGCATACATAAAAAAGGCCCTGGACTAACACTCATTCCTGTTACAGATCAAAAAGGCCTACAGAAAAAAGGCCCTGGACTAACACTCATTCCTGTTACAGATCAAAAAGGCCTACATAAAAAAGGCCCTGGACTAACACTCACTCATTCCTGTTACAGATCAAAAAGGCATACAGAAAAAAGGCCCTGGACTAACACTCACTCATTCCTGTTACAGATCAAAAAGGCATACAGAAAAAAGGCCCTGAAGTGCCACCCTGACAAGAACCCGGACAACCCTGATGCAGCCGCAGAGTTTGACCAGCTGCAGAAAATCCTAGAGGTCCTTTTAGATGCAGGTGAGATCCTAACCATATCTAAAACAATCTAACTTTAACCTAACCTAACTTAACTTAATTTAACCCCCTCACGCCCAGATCTTTCCTTTGCTGTAGAGAAGTGTATATTGTCGAGCCATAAAATTAAGAAAAGTCACTTAATATACCAAATTAGATAGTGGACAAGGATACTAAACAGGTCATATTTCTAAAACATTGCTAATACTCACTAAAAATTGTTTAATGGTACCCAAATTATAATGGTTATTACGTTCTGGGCCTCAAGGGGTTAAAGCTCCCTATTGCAACCTGATCCCAACCCATCACTTCCCCAGGAACAAGGAGAGCTTACGACAAGCTTCTGAAGGGGCGTAAGGCAGCCAAGATCCGAGCTCAGGCAGCGGACGCCAAAACTCAGAAGCTGCGGTCAGACCTTGAGGCGCGGGAACGACAGGCGCAGGATCCCCGGCTCTCGGAGGAGGAAAGGTGGGTAGTGCTGGTGTCACATAAGAACATAAGAAAATGTGGGGTATAAGGTAATAAGGGTAAATGGGGTAATAAGAGCATAAGAAAGGTGGGGAGTGCTGGTGCTAGTGACTCTATCTTTCACTGTAGAGGAGGGTGAGTGCTGGTGCTAGTGACTCTATTTTTCATTGTAGAGGAGGGTGAGTGCTGGTGCTAGTGACTCTATCTTTCACTGTAGAGGAGGGTGAGTGCTGGTGCTAGTGACTCTATTTTTCATTGTAGAGGAGGGTGAGTGCTGGTGCTATTGACACTATCTTTAGTAGACAGGTAGTTAGTGCGGAGTCATTAGAGAGCTTTAAAGGGAGGCTGGATAAATTCATGGATGGGGATGAAAAGTGGATGTAGGTAGTGTTAAGTAACAGGAACTACCTCGTGTAGGTCTCACGGCCTCTTGTAGCTTCCTTATTTTCTTATGTTCTTATCTTTCACTGTAGAGGAGGGTAACACATAAGAACATAAAAACATAAGGAAGCTACAAGAGGCCATGCGACCTACACGTGGTAGTTCCTGTTACTTAACACTACCTACACCCACCTTTCATCCCCATCCATAAAGCTGTCTAGTCTCCTTTTAAAACCTCAAATTGACTGCACTAACTACCCCATGGCTGAGTCCTAACTGACATCCTAACTCATTTTTCATTAGTAAAACAACGTCTGAAAACATAGTGACAACACAATGCAAGGGTCCCTTACTGTACTCTATTAACCATAGTAACAACACAATACAAGGGTCCCTTACTGTACTCTATTAACCATAGTGACAACACAATACAAGGGTCCCTTACTGTACTCTATTAACCATAGTGACAACACAATACAAGGGTCACTTACTGTACTCTATTAACCATAGTAACAACACAATACAAGGGTCCCTTACTGTACTCTATTAACCATAGTAACAACACAATACAAGGGTCCCTTACTGTACTCTATTAACCATAGTAACAACACAATACAAGGGTCCCTTACTGTACTCTATTAACCATAGTGACAACACAATACAAGGGTCCCTTACTGTACTCTATTAACCCCTTCACGCCCAGATCTTTCCTTTGCTATATAAAATTGTCTGTTGCTAGCCATAGAATAACGAAAAGTAACTAAATAAACCAAATTAACTAGTTGACAAGGATACTAAACAGGTCATATCTCTAAAATATTGCTTATACTCAACTAAAAATCGTCTAATGGTACCCAAATTACAATGGAAATTACGTTCTGGGTCTCAAGGGGTTAAATACTCTAACACGAGTAAGGTGATGCATTACTGAGGTTATATATTTGAAGGTAGCGAGGAAATGTAAGTCCACTTTTTATTACTTCTATAAATTATATTCCTTAGCTGAGCTGCCTACTGTTTGTCTTACTCGCACAACTGTCGATGATGTAGGGTTCAGATTTCAGAAAGTGATGAAGAAAGACACCAGGATCTTATGCAAAGTGTTTTTCATTTAATACATACTTCATTAACCCCTTCACGCCCAGATCTTTACTTTGATATAAAAAAAATTGTATGTTGTTGAGCCATAAAATTACAAAAACTAACTGAATATACCAATTTAGTTAGTGGACAAGAATACTAAACAGGTCATATCTGTAAAACATTGCTTATATTCACTAAAAATCATCTAATGGTACCCAAATTACAATGGAAATTACGTTCTGGGTCTCAAGGGGTTAATATTCACAGAAAGGTGAGAATGTATGTAAGTTTTCTCTATAGAATATTAGTTGAATCAAAGCATTCTAATATTGATGTGAATTTCTTGTTTCAGGTTCCGACGTGAGTTGAAGCGTCTCGAGGAGGAAGGTCGCAAGTTGATCGAGGAAGAACTTGAAAGAGTGAACAGGGACGTGGAGGAGGAGTTGCGAGGGAGGAAAAGAGCCCCGGGAGGTAAGCAAGAGGCAGGACTAGAGATCAGACCATAAGAAAATAAGGAAGCTACAAGAGGTCGTGAGACTTACATGAGGTAGTTCCTGTTACTTAACACTACCTACATCTACCTTTCATCCCCATCTATGAAAGGATCTAGCCTTTTTTTAAAGCTCCCTATTGACTCCGCACTAACTACCTGACGACTGAGTCCATTCCAATCATTTACCACCCTATTTGTGAACCAGTTTTTCCCTGTTTCCTTTTTAAATCTACTCTTTGCCAGCTTGAATCCGTTACTTCTTGTTCTACCCTGGTTACTAGCTGTAAGAACTTTTCCTACTTCTATTTGATTATATCCCTTTATCCACTTAAAAACTTCTATCACATCGCACCTTACTCTGAATATTTATGAAATTATAAATGTAAAAAATAAATGTGAGTGCATGTCTTAACACGAGTAATTATTCTTATTTAAGGCAAGTCTGAAGAGCCGCAGCCCAGTGCAGCCCCGTGCACCAAGATCAGGGTGAGGTGGACGGCCTCGGAGGACTGGCCGGGCTACGCGGAGGAGGATATCCACCGCCTCTTCCATAAGGTACTGAACACCCTTCAACCTAACAACATAAGCACTAAGAAAATTGTAATACCTCAATTCACTGCATTGCTACTGTTGTTTCTTTTTTTCTATTGCTATTTTCCCTCATCAAAACACAATAAGTTTGATAGGAGGCAAAATAATAATCAACGCAAAACATTGAAAACAATATCACAAAGTAGTATAACACCTTCCTGCAAGTGTTATCACTTTGAAGTAGTTGTTTTTATTATGCATTCAGATCGATGAGAGGCATTCAGCAGGGTGTTAATTGATGGAAGAAATGATAGATGCAGTTTTAGAGAGTGCTATGATGATTAATGTGATCATTGATGTCTTTTGGCAGTGGGGCGACATCAATGCTCTGGTGATGAAGCAGAAAAGCAAGAAGGGAACTGCTCTGATAGATTACAAGACCAAACAAGGAGCAGTAAGTAACACCATGGATGGTTATCACTTGATTACTTCTGTCATTTAAAATATGTTTTAACCCCTTGAGGCCCACAACGTAATTTCCATTGTAAATTGGATACCATTAGACAATTTTAATGAATTTAAGCAATATATTAATAGATATGACCTGTTTAGTATCCTTGTCGACTAGCTAATTTGGTATATTAAGTTACTTATCGTAATTTTATGACTAACAACAGATGATTTTATATAGCCAAGGAAAGATCTGGGCGTGAAGGGGTTAATATATGAGTGCTGAAGGGAAGCCTGTTAACATTCTTCTCTCATGTCTTCATCAGGACATGGCAGTGCAGTTTGAGAAGGGTCTCCTAGGCAAGCCCCTGGAGGTGACACGCGTGACGGCCGAGCCCAAGAAGCCCGACAAGAAAAAGACAACAAAAGAAGAACCAGTCGATCTAAAACCAAATTATGATTTTGAGTCCGTGACGGCCATGAACCAGAGGCGGCAAGACGAGCGCAAGAAACTCATAGCAGAGATGATGCAACAGGAAGGAAACCCCGGCAGCTGATGTCACTCTGATGTCAATATCTTACATAAGAACATAAGGAAGCTACAAGAGGCCGCGAGACATAAGAACATAAGGAAGCTACAAGAGGCCTTGAGACCTACACGTGGTAGTTTCTGCTACTTAATGCTACCTACATCCACCTCTCATCCCATCCATGAAATTGTATAGCCTCCTTTTAAAACTCCCTAATGACTCCGCACTAACTACCTGACGACTGAGTCCAGACTCCATTCCAATCGTTTAGCAGTTTTCTCTTTCATTGTTTATAGTGGCTAAATAATCCACGGTGTACCTGAATGCCTATTTCTCTTATGAAGCGAGATTACAGGAATTCATGGGTAAGGTGAATTATGGCTATCCTAAAACTACTCCTACTGATGAAAATAAAAATAATAACGAAGTTGAACCCCAACTCAAGATTGTCTTGATTTTATTTTAATTTCATGTTGCGAAAGTTATCCTTAGCAAATTACCGGAGCCTTTTGGTAGAGCACAGTGTCTCACATCTTTTATTAATTATACTCATAAATAAAATGAAAATTATCCTGTAGTAAAGATCTCTTGGCTGGGCTGAGCCCCCAATGTTTCAAGATCCTAAATGCTCTCATTTTCACCCAGACACAAAAATAAACAAAATATCAAAGGTTTTATTAAGATATTAAGTAAAAACACGCACATACTAGCTAGCAGTGGAGAGAGAGAGGCTAATGAGAACAGACTTAGAATTAGAGATATCGAAAATATGAAATGTCAACCACGTCTGGAGAGGAAAATTACCTCCGAGCTTACATAAAACCTGAATTAATGAAGAAACTCTGACCAAATAAGAAAAAAACTAACATCACATAGCTTCTACATATATCCAAGGTCATTTTGAACCCTGAATATCGGTTATTTATTCGTGAATTTTAATAAAAATACGACAAAACAGACAGCCATGTTTGATAGAAATATTAACTCCCAACATACAAAAACTTATTCAATAAGGAAAATCTTTACCAATAAGGAATAAACGAATATATTATAGCTTCTATATATATCCAAGGTCATTTTGAACCCCGCATATCGGTTATTTATCCGTGAATATTAATATAAATACTACAAAACAGGCAGCTATGTTTGATAGGAATATTAACTCCAATCACACAAAAACTGATTTAATAAGGAAACTCGTAACCAATAAGGAATAAAACAATATATTATAGCTTCTACATATATCCAAGGTCATTTTGAACCCTGAATATCGGTTATTTATCCGTGAATCTTAATAAAATACGACAAAACAGGCAGCCATGATTGATAGGAATATTACCTTCCATCATACAAAAACTGATTTAATAAGGAAACTCGTACCCGATAAGGAATACAACAATATATTATAGCTTCTATATATATCCAAGGTCATTTTGAACCCTGCATAGCGTTGATATATTTTTTAATCTTTATATAAATAGCTTTTTACGTAATAGCTAGACCAGATCCACATTTTAGCCTGTCTACAGCCTATTTAGATCAGAATATAGGCTTATGCTGGTTCAGTATGATCTATAGGCTTTCTAGATCATGAATTTAGGCATCAATAGGGTTTATGAATGATGGTTAAGCTATATATAACGTTAGCTTCATTTCCCCTTGAAATTTAGAACAGAAAATGTAATTTGTTTAATCTACGAAATATTGCTTATGGTGAACTTAAGTAATATGAAATCTATCATTTTTGTCTTTTTCGTAATACTAGAGTCTCCGTAATGCTTTATAATTGTATATTTTGGCATTTGTATCATCGGGGAACTAGTTTTTTCAGTGTGACGGGAGGTTTAACGCGGTCCTTGTTTTATTTTTCATATTCCAAAATCTACGGTATTTTAAATGAAGTTTTGGATAAAAATGACGATTAATATTCTAGAAACATTAATTAGATGCGTGTTAGTCTCAAATACACGCAGGAAAGAAAATATAACTATATATTTCTACCAACCCTATCAAATATAACACATAAACGACTATTTTAAGCTATTTCAAAACAATTTTAACCAAAAAAACCGACGATAGATAATTTTGGAACATTTATTTGCTGCCAGTTAATCTTAAAACAGTGTAGATTACAAATGTAGGATTAGCCTATCTATGTGCTAATGCGCGCACCTGTTGCCACCCCCCTCCCTAGGCGTCAGTCCCCCCTCAGCCTGGCAGGGGGGATGACGTCACCCCGGCGCCTGGGATCATGGCGCTAAAAGTGTGGTGACTGACCCAGGCTGACCACAGGACGTCCCCAGGGCTGGATATAAGGTAAAGGCAGACTGATAGAGGGATAATACACATGATATAGAGGTATAATAAGGTTAAATAGAGGCTAATACTATGGTTTATACGGAAGAATTAAATGAACTCTTGGAAATTTAATGAAAAGTTTAATATTGTTTCTTATTGCCGTAAAACATCATATTTATTTGTTTATTCTTATTATTATAGATTATATTGAGAGCATTTTTGTTATTCTTAATGTGATATTTATGGATTTTGATGTCTTTAAAGCTTATATAATTTTAAACTTTACTTCTACCCTACCTTACCCTACCCTACCCTACCCTACCCTACCCTACCTTACCTTACCCTGCCTTACCCTACCCTACCTTCCCCTACCCTACCTTACCCTACCTCTACCCTACCTTACCTATCCCTACCCTACCCTACCTTACCTTACCCTGCCTTACCCTACCCTACCTTCCCCTACCCTACTTATCCCTACCTCTACCCTACCTTCCCCTACCTCTACCCTTACCCTACCTTACCCTACCTCTATCCTACCCTACCTTACCCTACCCTACCCTACCTTTACCCTACCCTACCTTACTCTACCTTACCCTACCTTACCCTACCTCTACCTTACCCTACCTTACCTTACCCTACCTTACCCTACCTTACCCTACCCTACCCTACCTTTGCCCTACCCTACCTTACCCTACCTTACCCTACCTCTACCTTACCCTACCCTACCCTACCCTACCCTACCTTACCCTACCCTACCTTACCCTACCTTACCCCCCCTACCCTACCCTACCTTACCCTACCCTACCCTACCTTACTATACCTTACCCTACCTTACCCTACCTCTACCTTACCCTACCTTACCCTACATTACCCTACCTTACCTTACCCTACCTTACCCTTACCTACCTTACCCTACCTCTACCCTACCCTACCTTACCTTACCCTACCCTACCCTACCCTACCCTACCCTACCCTACCCTACCCTACCCTACCTTACCTTACCCTACCTTACCCTTACCTTACCCTACCTTACCATTACCCTACCCTACCCTACTTTATTTTTTTTTATTTTTTTTATTTTTTATTTTTTATTTTTTATAACCCTACCTACCCCTTACCCTACCTTACCCTACCTGTACCATACTACTTTTATTTATTTATTTTTTATTAATATTTATTTATTTAGTTCTATTTTATTTTATTTATTATTATTGTTTTTTTGGCATCAACTTTTTTTACCTACTCTTCAAAGTACTTTTTTATCTGCTTTTCTACCTACTTCTTATCTACATTTTTGTTTACTTTTTATACAATATTTTTTTTTTAATACCCTACCTTTACCCTACTTTACCCTACCTGCCCCTACTTCTACCCTTATTAATCCTACCTTTACCCTACTTTACCCTACCTTCCCCTACTTCTACCCTTATTAACCCTACCTTTACCATACTTTACCCTACCTGCCCCTACTTCTACCCTTATTAACCCTACCTTTACCATACTTTACCCTACCTGCCCCTACTTCTACCCTTATTAACCCTACCTTTACCATACCACTTTAATTTTTTAATTTTTTTATTAAATTTTTTTTTTTTACTTTTTTTTACTTAGTTTTTATCAACTTTTTTTTTACCTACTTTTCAATCTACTTTTTTATCTGCTTTTCTATCTACTTTTTTTACCTACTTCTTATCTACTTTTTTATTTACTTTTTATACCAATTGGTTTTTTTAATACCCTACCTTTACCCTACCTTCCCCTTCCTTCCCCTGCCTCTACCTTTACCCTGCCTTTACAATACTACTTTTATTCATTTATTTTTTATTAATATTTTTTTTTTTATTATTTAAAAAAAAAAAAAATTCTTTTTTTTTATCAACTTTTTTTTTACCTGCTTTTTTTATCTGCTTTTCTATCTACTTTTTTAAACCTACTTTTTATCTACTATTTTGTTTATTTTTTATACTATTTTTTTTCAAACTTTTTAATCTACTTTTTTTACCTACTTTTATATACTTTTTTTTACCTATTTTGTTTTTACCTAGTGACTATTGTTGTATTTTCATCACATTTTATTTATGCTTTTTTTTTTTTTTCCCTCTGATCGCTGTGAAGATAAATTATAATGTAATCTTTTCATTGTTTTTACAGATGAGTGAAAAAAAAGGTGTTTGAAAAGACGAACTATTGGTAAAACTGCAAACTGTGATTTCTTCAACAGTGAGATAAAAAGATTGTGAGATAGTGAGATAAAAAAGATAGTGAGTGAAATATAAATTGAATTGAAAATACTGAGAAATTTTAAAGAAAGTTAGAGAAAGTGAGAAAATAAGTAAAAGTGAAATAGAAAATGAGTGAAAATAAGAATAATAGAAAAAAAAAGGAAAAAAAATTGCCATCACCACCCGTCCACCACGCCACACACTCTCCACAACATAGAGTCCGCAGGCCTGTAACTGCACGGACACACGCACGCACATACATAGCTACCTATAAGAGAGGAGAGGCTTGAAATAATAGTGATTAACCCTTCACGCCCAGATCTTTCTTTGCTATGAAAAATTGTATGTTGTCGAGCCATAAAATTAAGAAAAGTCACTTAATATACCAAATTAGTTAGTGGACAAAGATACTAAACAGGTCATATCTATAAAATATTGCTTATAGTCACTAAATATCGTCTAATGGTACCCAAATTACAATGGAAATTACATTCTGGGCCTCAAGGGATTAATATAAATTGTCCTCCTCCTCCTTAATAGCGTAGAATGTGTATGTGCGTGTGTGTGTACGTGATGTTGAGTCGAGCAGGGATCTCTTTATGGGGTGGAGTGTGTGTGCGTGCGTGTGTGTGTATGCATATCATCACCAGCATCACCACCACCAAGTTCGCCGAACGGTAACTGCGTGTTAAAATGCTGTTTATGTGGGTAGCTAATCCTTCCTTTCCTTTCATTACACACACACACACACACACACACACACACACACACACACACACACACACACACACACACACACACACATGTATGGATTCAAAGCAACACACACACACACACCACACACACAACAAATGTACAGTATTTATTCAAAGCATATACTGCTACTCTTCTTCTTCATTTAAATCCTTCTATAAATAACCCACTATTATTATTGGTGTCATTATGTGTTGTAGTTGTTGTTATTATTTTTGTTGCAGGTGACATTGGTGCTCCCAGATTTCAACAAAGGTGAGGTTCATGGACCTCCATACCTCCATACCCCTGTACTTCCATACCTCCATACCTCCATACCCCTGTAATTCCATACCTCCATACCTCCATACCCCTGTAATTCCATACCCCTATACCTCCATACCCCTGTACTTCCATGCCTCCATACCTCCATACCTCCATACCCCTGTACTTCCATACCTCCATACCCCCATGCCTCCACCTCCATACCCCTGTACTCCATACCTCCATACCCCATGCCTCCACCTCCATACCCCTGTACTTCCATACCTCCATACCCCCATGCCTCCACCTCCATACCCCTGTACTTCCATACCTCCATACCCCATGCCTCCACTCCATACCCCTGTACTTCCATACCTCCATACCTCCACCTCCATACCCCTGTACTTCCATACCTCCATACACCCATGCCTCCACCTCCATACCCCATGCCTCCACCTCCATACCTCCATACCTCCATACCCTGTACTTCAATACCTCCCATACCCCCATGCCTCCATCTCCATACCTCCATACCTCCATACCCTGTACTTCCATACCTCCATATACCTCCATACCTCCATACCTCCATACCCCTGTACTTCCATACCTCCATACCTCCATTTCCATGCCTCCATACCTCCATACCTCCATAACCCTGTACTTCCATACCTCCATACCTCCATCTCCATGCCTCCATACTTCCATACCTCCATGCCCCTGTACTTCCATACATCCATACCCCCATGCCTCCACCTCCATACCTCCATACCTCCATCTCCATGCCTCCATACCTCCATACCCCCATGCCTCCACCTCCATACCTCCATAACTCCATCTCCATGCCTCCATACCTCCTTACCTCCATACATCCATGGGGATGGAGGTATGCATACCTCCATACCTCCATATTTCCATCTCATACCTCCATACCCCTATACCTCCATACCTCCATACCTCCATATATCCATACCTCAATACCTCCGTACCCCTATACCTCCATACCTCCATACCTCCATTCCTCCATCTCCATACATCCATACCTCCATACCTTCTTACCTCCATACCTCCATACCTCCATCTCCATGCCTCTACCTCCATACCTCCATACCCCCATACCTCCATACCTCCATACCTCCATATATCCATACCTCAATACCTCCATACCTCCATACCCCCATACCTCCATACCTCCATACCTCCATATATTCATACCTCAATACCTCCATAACTCCATACCCCCATGCCTCCACCTCCATACCTCCATACCTCCATAACCCTGTACTTCCATACCTCCATACCCCCATGCCTCCATCTCCATACCTCCATATCTCCATACCCCTGTACTTCCATACCTCCATACCCCCATGCCTCCATCTCCATACCTCCATACCTCCATACCCCTGTACTTCCATACCTCCATATCTCCATCTCCATGCCTCCATACCTCCATACCTCCATACCTCCATACCATCCATACCTCCTTACCTCCATACCTCCTAACCTCCATACCTCCATACCTCCGTACCTCCATACCTCCATCTCCATACTTCCATACCCCCATACCTCCATACCTCCATACCTCCATACCATCCATACCTCCTTACCTCCATACCTCCTAACCTCCATCCCTTACCTCCATACCTCCATACCTCCATACCTCCATACCCCCATACCTCCATACCTCCCATACCTCCATACCTCCATACATCCATACCCCCATACCTCCATACCTCCTAACCTCCATACCTCCATACCTCCTTACCTCCATCCCTCCATACCCCATACCTCCATACCTCCATACCCCCATACATCCATACCTCCTTACCTCCATACCTCCTAACCTCCATACCTCCATACCTCCTTACCTCCATACCTCCATACCTCCTAACCTCCATACCTCCATACCTCCATTACCTCCATACCTCCATACCCCCATACCTCCATACCTCATACCCCATACCATCCATACCTCCATACCTCCATACCTCCATACCTCCATACCTCCATACCCCCATACATCCATACCTTCATGCCTCCATACCTCCATACCTCCATCTCCATACCTCTATACCCTCATACCTCCATACCTCCATCTCCATACCTCATACCTCCATACCTCCATACCTCCATACCCCCATGCCTCCACCTCCATACCTCCATACCTCCATCTCCATGCCTCCATACCTCCTTACCTCCATACATCCATGGGGATGGAGGTATGCATACCTCCATACCTCCATACTTCCATCTCATACCTCCATACCCCCATACCTCTATACCTCCATACCTCCATATATCCATACCTCAATACCTCCATACCTCCATACCATCCATACCTCCTTACTTCCATAACTCCATACCTCCATACCTCCATCTCCATACATCCATACCTCCATCTCCATGCCTCCATACCTCCATACCTCCATACCTCCATACCTCCATACCTCCATCTCCATGCCTCTACCTCCATACCTCCATACCCCATACCTCCATACCTCCATACCTCCATATATCCATACCTCAATACCTCCATACCTCCATACCCCCATACCTCCATACCACCATACCGCTATACCTCCATCTCCATGCCTCCATACCTCCATACCTCCATACCTCCATCTCCATGCCTCTACCTCCATACCTCCTTACCTCCATACCTCCATACCTCCATACTTCCATACCTCCATACCTCCATCCCATGCCTCCATACCTCTATACCTCCATACCTCCCTCCATACATCCATGGAGATGGAGGTATGCATACCTCCATACCTCCATTCCTCCATATCTCCATACCTCCATACCTCCATACCCCCATACCTCCATACATATATACCTTCATGCCTCCATACCTACATACCTCCATACCTCCATACCTATATCTCCATACCTCCATACCTCCATACCTCCATACTTCCCATATCTCCATACATCCATACCTACATGGAGATGGAGGTATGCATACCTCCATACCTCCATCTCCATACCTCCATACCTCCATACACCCATAACTCCATACCTCCATCTCCATACCTCCATCTCCATACCTCCATACCTTCAAGTCCATACCTCCATACCTCCATGGAGATGCAGGTATGCATACCTCTATACTTCCATACTTCCATACCTCCATACCTCAATACATCCATAATTCCATACCTCCATCTCCATTCCTTCATAACTCCATACTTCCATAACTATGGAGATGCAGGTATGCATACCTCCATGCCTCTATACCTCCATGCCGCCATACCTCCATACCTCCATCTCCATGCCTTCATACCTCTATCTCCATACCTCCATACCTCCATACCCCCATCTCCATGCCTCCATACCTCCATTTCCATACCTCCACACCTCCTTACCTCCATACCTCCATCTCCATGCCTCCATACCTCCATACATCCATACCATCCATACCTCCATACCTCCTTTCCACCATACCTCCATGGAGATGAAGGTATGCATACCTCCATACCTCCATACCTCCATCTCCATACCTGCATACCTCCATACGTCCATACCTCCATCTCCATACCTGCATACCTCCATACCTCCATACCTCCATCTCCATACTTCCATACCCCCATACCCCCATACCTCCATACCCCCATACCTCCATACCTCCATACCTCCATACCTCCATCTCCATACTTCCATACCCCCATACTCCATACATCCATACCTCCATACCATCCATACCTCCTTACCTTCATACCTCCTAACCTCCATACCTCCATACTCATACCTCCATACCTCCATCTCCATACTTCCATACCCCCATACCTCCATACCTCCATGCCTCCATACCATCCATACCTCCTTACCTCCATACCTCCTAACCTCCATATATCCATACCTCCATTACCTCCATACCTCCATACCTCCATACCTCCCCCATGCCTCCATACCTCCCATACCTCCATACCTCCATACCCCCATACATCCATACCCCCATACCTCCATACCTCCTAACCTCCATACCTCCATACCTCCATACCCCCATACCTCCATACCTCCATACCCCCATACCTCCATACCTCCTTACCTCCATACCTCCTAACCTCCATACCTCCATACCTCCTTACCTCCATACCTCCATACCTCCTAACCTCCATACCTCCATACCTCCTTACCTCCATACCTCCATACCTCCATACCTCATACCTCCATACCTCATACTCATACTCATACCATCCATACCTCTCATGCCTCCATACCTCCATACCTCCATACCCCCATACATCCATACCTTCATGCCTCCATACCTCCATACCTCCATACCTCCATCTCCATACCTCTATACCCTCATACCTCCATACCTCCATCTCCATACCCTCATACCTCTATACCTCCATACCTCCATACCTCCATACCCATACCTCAATACCTCCATACCTCCATACCTCCATCTTCATACCTCCATACCTCCATCTCCATACCTCCATACCTCCATACCTCAATACCCCCAATACCTCCATACCTCCATTCTCCATCTCACCTCTATACCTCCATTTCTATACCTCCATACCTCCATACTTCCATACCTCCATCTCCATACTTCCATACCCCCATACCTCCATACCTCCATACCTCCATGGAGATGCAGGTATGCATACCTCCATACCTCCATACCTCCCTCTCCATACCTCCATACCTCAATACCTCCATACCTCCATACCCCCATACCTCCATACCTCCATCTCCATACCTCCATACCTCCATACCTCCTTACCTCCATACCTCCATACTTCCATCTCCATACCTCCATACCTCCATACCCCCATACCCCCATGCCTCCATTCATCCATACCTCTATACCTCCATACCCCCATACCCCCATGCCTCCATACATCCATACCTCTATACCTCCATACCTCTATACCTCCATACCTCCATGGAGATGCAGGTATGCATACCTCCATACCTCCATCTCCATACCTCCATATCCCCATGCCTCCATATCCCCATACCTCCATACCCCCATACCTCCATACCCCCATACCCCCATGCCTCCATACATCCATACCTCTATACCTCCATACCTCCATACCTCCATGGAGATGCAGGTATGCATACCTCCTTACCTCCATCTCCATACCTCCATATCCCCATTCCTCCATATCCCCATACCTCCATACCCCCATACCTCCATACCTCCATACCTCCATCTCCATACCCCTATCTCCAGAATGTAGCCCAGAATGTAACCCTATTTCCAGAATGTGACCCTATCTCCAGAATGTAACCCTATCTCCAGAATGTGACCCTATCTCCAGAATGTAACCCTATCTCCAGAATGTGACCCTATCTCTGTGTTATCTCTGCTAAACGCAACAAGCTGCCTGAAAGAAGAACTTCCTGGCTTTCAAGCATTGCCGCAGCCCAAGCTTGGATCCCGCACACTGGCAAGGCTACACAAGGCACCTCAGAACAGGTACTTTATATCTTTATTTCTGTAGATCATTGGTTTAGGACAGGAGAAACACCCGTGGTTTGGGTGATGCTGTGTGCCTAAGCAGGAGGGGTAACATTTCTTTCCTCCTCCCATTAAAGCTCCCTTTTGACTCCGCACTAACTACCTGACGACCGAGTCTATTCCGATCATTTACCACCCTATTTGTGAACCAGTTTCTCCGTATTTCCTTTTTTATCTACGCTTTTCTAGTTTCAAAGCTCAGTTTTCGCTTCTCAGTGAGGGAGAAGGGCCGTCTTCGGATTTTTTTTCTTCGTCTTCGGGTTTTTCGGGTATCGTAAAACGCATCTCAGCGATAAGATAAATAATAATAATGATAATAATTTTATTCTCACCCGAAATCACACAGGAAAAACAACAACAACAGAATACATAGACACGAGGGAATGAACTTAAGTACTAATGCAAATAAAA
>JACEEZ010015750.1:60000-77500 GCA_016584305.1 Chionoecetes opilio
TCAATATTAAAAGAGCTATATATTGAAAAATCTCAATATTAAAAAAGCTCAATATAAAAAAAAGCTCAATATTAAAAAAACTCAATATTAAAAACTCAATATTAAAAAACCTCAATATAAAAAAAGCTCAATATTAAAAATACTCAATATTAAAAAAACTCAATATTAAAAAAACTCAATTTTAAAAATACTCAATATTAAAAAAGCTCAATATTAAAAAAGTTCAATATAAAAAAAACTCAATAATTAAAAAAACTCAATATTAAAAAAAAACTATATTAAAAATACTCAATATAAAAAAACGCAATATTAAAAAAACGCAATATTAAAAAATACGCAATATTAAAAAAAACGCAAAATAAAAAGGTTCAATATAAAAAAAACCTCAATATTGAAAAACTCAATATTTAAAAAGTTTTTGGTCAAAAAGTTTTGGTCACATTTTTGGTGGGTCCTGTAGTGGGTCCTGTAATGGGTCCTGTAGTGGGTCCTGTAGTGGGTCCTGTAGTGGGTCCTGCGCAGTCCGGGTTACCTGAGGGACAGGATGCAACGGACAATTACGTGCTGCCTGAGGGACCCACTAAGGGACCCATGAATTTGCATAGCATTGCCGACTAAGATTTCCGGTCCCAAGCAGCTGTTTGAACGTTCGACATTTTAGTCCCACAAACGAAAGTGAAGGTGTTTTCTGGTGCTTTTCACATATTTTTTACCTTTAATGTAAGTCTTTGAACATATTGATATACTTGCACCTGTTGATCCTTATATTCCTTTGTATGCCTTTGTATTCCAACACCACTGTTTTAGCATCGCGAGTAACTATAAGATGTGGCAAAACGGTGTTGAGATCTCTTTGTGCTACTTGTTCATTTACTCCGTTATTTTACTCCGTTAACTTATCATTTCCCTGGTTTAGCCTCATATAATGTAGGCTACCTTATGATAACAATAAATAGTGGTTACATTTTCTTAACACGTCTATAGGAAAGAGGAAACCTATTAAAGAAAGGAAACGTAACTTCTCATATATTCCAACAAAAACAATGGGTAGTTGAACCTTTATAAAGAAACAAGCATCATTGCATTGCCTTTGTTCTCAATCTTTACCACAGACGACATTGGAAGCGAGGCCCGCGGGGGTGTGGTGGTGGAGTGATGGATGGGAGTGTGTGGTGGTGATGGTGGGGGGCGTAAAGGGCGGGGGCCCCACAGGCAATATCCCCCCTCCTCTCCCACCCCTTAATATACTCACTCAGACACTCAGACACCACAGCTTCCTGCTCCATAACACACTGCCAGTTACCTCGACACACACACACACACACACACACACACACACACACACACACACACACACACACACACACACTTAAAAAAGAAACAGCGACATGCGTATTCTCACGGTTACAACAACTACTCCAGTCATTGCAAACTTCCGTATTAGGTACTTGTTGCATTACGCGCGAGTCCGCGACATTACAAGAAAACTATGACTCATCTTTAATTAAAGTTTCCCGTCGCCAGGTGGACTTTGAAACACAAGGTGAGGGTAATTGAAACACCGCAGCCAGGCAGGTGTGTGTTGATAACTTGATAGTGTCTCCAATCAAAGGCGCAAGAGGCAGAGTGTTGTGAGTGGTGTGGTGTGTGAAGGCACGGTGCAGCAAGTATAATAGTGGTGGAGAGGAGTGAGGCGTAGGAGGGAGGGCGAGCGGGAAGTGCGAGCAGTGTATCGTGCACGGTGGTGAGAGGCGCGGGGAGAGTGAGTGGCGGCAGTGAGACAGTGAGAGTGACGCCCAGGACCAGTGTAGTGTCTTCCGCTCCTCCTCAGTGCGTAGGGCAGTGGTGGAGGGCTCGTCGCTGTGTCACGAAGGGCGCCCCTGTCTCGGCATGTGCCCGCCGCCGCCACACACGTGTTGCAGTATCGGCGTCCTTCGTGGTGGGCCGGGAGCGATGCACCTGCCGCACTGACGCGCGTCTCGTCACGTGCACCACAACTGACCTTTTTACCTCGTCAGTGTCCGCCGTGAGCACCGTCCCTCGAGTGTCGCCCAGGAGTTGTTGCGGCCGTAACCCGCAGAGATGAGGATGTTCAAGTTTTTGGAGGGTGGTGCCTCTGCCAGACGCCGAGACCCCGTACACGTGGCTCCGGGAGAAGGCGTCTCCGGGTGGTCGGCGTCCAGCTGGGTGACCACCGAGGGAAGCAAAGAAACGAGTCACAGCAGAGGCTCGGGTTTATTGCGAAGCATTTCCTCTTTGAAAATCGGCCGGCATGGCCACCCTGGTGACAAAGGGAGGCGGGATGAAACATACGACCCTGGCAGGGGTGGGCGGCTCTCCGTGAGATCTTCCACCCCGGCCAAGGGCCCGGCCCTCCGCCGCAGCAACACCCTCCCGGCCAGGCGCAGGGTCTCGGGGCCCTCGCACCAACACGACCATAGCGACGACGCTGCCTCTGTACGTGAGTCCCGGACAAGTCAGGGAGGAGGCAGCATGACGACGGAGGGGAACCGCTTCACTGACACCCTGAGGAGGCTTAGAAGGAAGATCTCCGGCAGGAAGGTTCGCTCCAGGGACACCGACGAGGACCTCTCAAGGGGATCGTCCGTGTGCACGCTGCGGCAGGAAGATTCCTCGTTTGCCTCTCACTACCTCAGCGTCTCTGAAGTCGCCGCCTCGGAACGCGCGTCTCCTGACATCTCACTGGTGGAGTTGGGCTCCGTTGACGCCACGCCCACCGTGAGCCCCTTCGGCAGCCAGGGCCTCGCCTTGCCTCGCCAGGCATCGCTGGGCTCCCTCAAACACGCCTGTTCTCAAGCCCACACCCTCGCGCCTGACCTCAGTGCCCTGTGTCACATCCTGGCCACCTTCACGGATCCCAAAGGACATGCTGAGCAGGAATTCTACGAAAATGTGAGTCCCAGGCACAGCGGCGATCTGCACGGTGGCGGCGGCCTGCGTCCCCACAGCCCTGCCTGCAGCCTGACCTCGTCGACGCGTGGGGATCAGGGGTCAGGGGTCAGCGGTCGCCGGGAGGCCGGGGCACAGGGTCACACGTGCCCTCGATGTCAAGTGGTGTTCCAGAGGAGCGTTCAGCTGCTGGAGCACTGGGCGACCTTCCATACCTACGACGACCTCCACCTGCCCCCGCCGCCCCTCCACTACGCCGGTCCCAACCCGGGCAAGCAGAGCAGGGGCGCGCCGCTCCTTTGGGGGACATGGGAAGGAACAGTGAAGAGAACAGCGACTCCCGCCAAGCCTCAGGTTAGTGTTCCTTTATCTCGCACAAAGTCGCATGCTTCCGTGATGCCTATTCAAGAGGCGGCGCAGATGTGTCTGATCACTGTGGACGTGGGAGGCATGAGGGGGTACCTTAGGGCAGAAGGCAGATAGGAGGTGGGTGTCAGGGCAAGGGGTGTCGTGTGGGTACTTATCAGCCATTGGTAAATATAGTACGTTGCATGCTCCTTGATTTTATTTAAGCTTCCCATTCAAGGGTGCGTATGCGTGCACGTTTTCTATGACGCACTCTTCCCTCGGTGCGGCGGGCGGCGTGACGGCGTTGTGCGTGTCGTGAGAGGCCAGCCACAGCATCAAGGGCGGAAAAGAAATAGAAAGATAGAAAGATATATGCATTACTTCATTTTACATATGGCGTTAACCTTTCGGCAAGCAGATTCGTGTCAAGCAAGAGAAAGAAATTAATAGATGCAAATTCAGAAAAATGAGAAATACTAGGAAAGATTATCTAATTTTTCAGGCGATTCATCTATTGAAGGAGGTCAAAGGAGACATGAATGGTAATACTTGGTAAAGGAAATGAAGGATAAGGAGAAGGACGAAGGAGAGAAGAGGAAGAGGAAAGAATTAGAAAAGATGAGGAGAATGAGGAAAGAGTCGAGAAATAAGATTAGGGAGAATGAGATAAATTATTGTGTCAGAAAGAGAAACACACCCACCCACCCACACACTACACACACACACACACACACACACACACACACACACACACCCACCCACACCCACCCACCCACCCACACACACACAGTAGACCCAGTACTCTCACACACAGTTGGGAAAGTTATATAGTATTGATCTGGGGAGCAGGGGGAGGAGGTGTGGGGATTGGGGGGGGAGGGGTCACTATGATGCTTGTCCCCAGTAGTACACGGAAGATGAGGAAGAAGAGGAAGAGGAAGAGGAAAATGAGGAGGAGGTGATGATGGAGGAGGAGATGGGGAAAAAAGAGGAGAGAGAAGGATGATAAGTATGATTTTTTTCTTATGGTGTATCTTCTTCTTGTCCTCCTCCACTATCACCTCCTCCTTCATCATCACATTCTTCTTTTCCTTATTCTCTTCCTCTGCCTCCTATTCAAAACTCATGGTGGTGCTTGGTGGTGGTGGTGGTGGTGGTGGATGAGGAAGAAGAAGAGGAAGAGGAAAATGAGGGGAAAGAGGTGATGATGGAGGAGGAGATGGGGAAAAATGGAGGGAGATGGGGAACAATGGAGGGAGATGGGGAAAAATGGAGGGAGATGGGGAGAAGATGGGGAGATGGGGAAAAAGGGAGGGACATGGGGAAAAGTGGAGGGAGATGGGGAAAAGTGGAGGGAGATGGGGAGATGGGGAAAAGTGGAGGGAGATGGGGAGATGGGGAAAAATGGAGGGAGATGGGGAGAAGATGGGGAGATGGGGAAAAAGGGAGGGACATGGGGAAAAGTGGAGGGAGATGGGGAAAAATGGAGGGAGATGGGGAGATGATGGGGAAAAATGGAGGGAGATGGGGAAAATGGAGGGAGATGGGGAGATGATGGGGAAAAATGGAGGGAGATGGGAAAATGGAGGGAGATGGGGAGGAGATGGTGGTGGTCTGGGAGGAGGCGAGTGGAGGCAGAGTGTAAATGTTGACACAGGTGGAAGGGAGTAACACCTGCCCCTGGTGATTACATCTGTAGACCCTCTCGTGTATGTTGACCTGCCAAAGATACCCTCCTACATCTACTATACTTTTCATCCTTCTACATGGTGTATTTTCCCCTTAAAAAAATAACCTTACTACAGTCAAAGATACCCTTACTACATCTACATGGTTTATTTTCCCTTTCAAAAATACCCTTACGACAGTCAAAGATACCCTTACTACATCTACATGGTTTATTTCAGTCAAAGTCTACATTTTCTTTCAGTTTAAGTCAGCAAAGATACCCTTACTACATCTACATGGTTTATTTTCCCCATAAAAAAGTACCCTTCCTACAGTCAAAGATACCCTTACTACATCTACATGGTGTATTTTCCCCTTAAAAAGTACCCTTCCTATAGTCAAAGATACCCTTACTACATCTACATGGTTTATTTTCCCTTTCAAAAATACCCTTCCTATAGTCAAAGATACCCTTACTACATCTACATGGTTTATTTTCCCTTTCAAAAATACCCTTACGACAGTCAAAGATACCCTTACTACATCTACATGGTTTATTTTCCCTTTCAAAAATACCCTTACGACAGTCAAAGATACCCTTACTACATCTACATGGTTTATTTTCCCCATAAAAAAGTACCCTTCCTACAGTCAAAGATACCCTTACTACATCTACATGGTGTATTTTCCCCTTAAAAAATACCCTTCCTATAGTCAAAGATACCCTTACTACATCTACATGGTTTATTTTCCCTTTCAAAAATACCCTTCCTATAGTCAAAGATACCCTTACTACATCTACATGGTTTATTTTCCCTTTCAAAAATACCCTTCCTATAGTCAAAGATACCCTTACTACATCTACATGGTTTATTTTCCCTTTCAAAAATACCCTTACGACAGTCAAAGATACCCTTACTACATCTACATGGTTATTTTCCCTCAAAAATACCCTTCCTATAGTCAAAGATACCCTTACTACATCTACATGGTTTATTTTCCCTTTCAAAAATACCCTTACGACAGTCAAAGATACCCTTACTACATCTACATGGTGTATTTTCCCCTTAAAAAATACCCTTACGACAGTCAAAGATACCCTTACTACATCTACATGGTGTATTTCAGTCAAAGTCTACAGTTTATTTCAGTTTAAGTCAGTAAAGATACCCTTACTACATCTACATGGTTTATTTCAGTCAAAGTCTACAGTTTATTTCAGTTTAAGTCAGCAAAGATACCCTTACTACATCTACATGGTTTATTTTTCCTCATCTATTCTTTGCTCTCTGTCTCTCTTTACGTTCGTTACTCTTGTTATTTATCTTTATCGTCATCTACTAATCTACTTCGTCTTCTACATCTACTATATTTTTCCTCACCTATTCTTTTCTCTCTTTCTCTCTGTACGTACACTTCTTTTAAGTATATTTTTCCTATACTATTGTTTACTCCTTTTCTCTGTACTTACAATTATCTTACTCTTGTTCTTCTTCATCTATTATCTCCTCCTCCTCCTCCCCTCCTCTTCATCTCGCCCCTATTGCTCTAAGCTCAACGCATCTTACTCTCAGCTTTAACTTATCTTCTTTTTCACCTTTTTTTCCTGCCTGCATTCGTTCTTTGCTCCCGAGTGACCTAACCCCTTAATCTCGAGTGTGTTTCTTTAAGTTTGGGGTCTGTGTGTGTGTGTGTGGGTGTGTGTGTGTGTGTGAGTGTGTGTGTGTGTGTGTGGGTGTGGGTGTGAGGGGGGAGGGAACTTATGTAGGACCATCACCGCTACTACTATTGCTACTACCACTATCACTACCACAACCACCACCACCGCTACCTTTGCTATTCCTGTTTGGAAGAAAGAGAGAGAGAGAGAGAGAGAGAGAGAGAGAGAGAGAGAGAGAGAGAGAGAGAGAGAGAGAGAGAGAGAGAGAGAGAGAGAGAGAGAGAGATTGTAAAGATATAAAGAAGGAAAGAAAGAAAGAAAGAAAAGGGATTCACGGTTATAAAATGAGGTAATATAATGGAATGAGTGTAGTTATTCTCTCTCTCTCTCTCTCTCTCTCTCTCTCTCTCTCTCTCTCTCTCTCTCTCTCTCTCTCTCTCTCTCTCATCAGGGCTGCTTCGTCAGAATTCATCACTATAATCATTATCATCATTATTATTACCACTGTCATTATCATATTATTACAAAATGAAAAGCTACAACACCACCACCACCAGTACCAACAACAGCATCAGTACACACACACACACACACACACACACACACACACACACACACACACACACACACACACACACCACACACACACAACAACACACACACACACACACACCATCATCCTCACATCAAACACACCACGTGCACCCCCCTCCCCCCCCAGGACGTAAGGCTCCGGGCGCAGGCTCCGGCGAGGGGGGCGGGACAAGGGGGGGAGGAGTGGAGGGGGGCGGATGGCCAGCCTGCCGCAGTATTTGTAGAGAGGTGGGAGTGTGCGGTGCTTGGTTAGGTCGTGTGTGTGCGTTTATACCTCGCTCTTGTACTACTACCGTGTGTGTCTGTGTGTGTGTGCGTGTGTGTGTGTGTGTGTGTGTATGTGTGTGTGTGTGTGTGTTCAGTTGTAGGTCCAGAGTTTGGCCTTTTTTATCGGCACCCTGATGTTTTTCTTCTTGCTGTCTGGGTCTTTACTTATTTGTCTTCTCTTATTGTGTCTTTTAATTACTTTCTCTTTCTTTCCTCTTAGTTTGTGTGTGTATGCCACCAAATATTTAACTTGTATTCATCTATTTCTTGTTTTTTCCTGTTTAATGAGTGACTTCTTTTTGTTTACAACTTGTTACGTAGGCTGATAACTTTTCTTTCGCTCTCTCCGTCGTGATTTATTTTCCAGTCAGTACGAGTCTTGAATTCTGTGTGGCAATATACGGGATAAGGGAAACATATTATTGGAACGTGGCATATCGCTTTTTTGATTAGTATTAGTATTAATTTTTTTTTGTGTGTGTGTAATGTTATTGTATTTATTTATTGCCTAGTTTGTCTTTTGTCTAGATTGAGATGTGCATTATGGGTAGTATATTATTATTATTATTATTATTATTATTATTATTATTATTACTATTTTACTTATTACATCTCCACAGCTAAGCACAAAGGGCGTAAAACACAGCTTAAAGTAAAGTTTCGTGTAAGAAATTTTAGTTTTCTATTCTTGATTAAGCTTTATAAACTTTTTCTTTATAATTTGCAAGCCAGAAAAGAAAAAAAATATTAACTGTTTAATTTTAAAGTGTATAACCGGACGAGAGAGAGAGAGAGAGAGAGAGAGAGAGAGAGAGAGAGAGAGAGAGAGAGAGAGATAGTAGAGATAGATGAGAGTAGAAGACAGAGACAAGGAGAGAAGAGAGAGAGAGAGAGAGAGATAGTAGAAGAGAGAGAGAGAGAGAGATGAGAGATGAGAAGAGAGAAGGAGAGAGAGAGAGAGAGAGAGAGAGAGAGTCAGCCAAAACTATATCCTAAGCTCCCTCAGAATATAACTTTAAAACAACAGTGCTAAAAGATCATAAAAGTTGGAATTGGAAGTAGCTTTATGATGACTCGTAAATCAATAGTTAGTCATCAAAGGCTCCATCTTCTTTCTGATTAATTAGGTTGAAAAAGTTTGAACGAAAACGAAGAAAAATATAAGACGCTCAGAGGGAAAAAATGAAAGGAGAAAAAATGACGCAGGGGAAATTCAGTGCAAAGATGAACGAACTTTAGTGGAAAATGTAGAATAATGAAGAAAAAATACACTTCGTTTTCTTTTTGATATCTTGTAGAAAAAAAATCAAGAAAGTCTCTCTCTCTCTCTCTCTCTCTCTCTCTCTCTCTCTCTCTCTCTCTCTCTCTCTCTCTCTCTCTCTCTCTCTCTCTCTCTCTCTCTCTCTCTCTCTCTCTCTCTCTCAATACGTGAGTAGCAGACGAACGAAGAAAACATGAATAGGATGACGATGCGTGCGTACCCGTACATGTGTGTATGTGTGTGTGTGTGTGTGTGTGTGTGTGTGTGTGTGTGTGTGTATGTATATATGTATGTATGCATGACCTCCCATCCCCATCATAATTATATCCACACTCTAGTCACTTCGATAACAAGCTTGAAATGATCTTGAAGCACAACCACCAGGCAGTACGGTGCATAGAGACTAGAGGGGTAATTCTCACCCAATGCCCGACCTTCTGCCTGTATACAAGGGCAGAATAGGCAGGCACTTCTCCGTAATTGTTGTTCATGTAGTAATTACGTTGACAGGCGGTGAAGGGAGCGAGAAGGAGGAGAGATGGGAGGGAATACCGAGTAGGAAGAAGGAGGAGGAGGAGGAGGAGGAGGAGGAGCATGTTCAATTGGAATAATGAGAATGCAGATGAGAACGTAGGAATGATAAAACGGGGAGAGAGAGAGAGAGAGAGAGAGTGTGTTCTGTGCCTCATTCAAGAATAGTAACCTTTAAGCTGTGATTAAATTCATGAAGACTTTTTTTCCGGAATCCAATACCGCTTGATTATCTTTTGTACCCATGCAGTAATCGACGAGAGAGAGAGAGAGAGAGAGAGAGAGAGAGAGAGAGAGAGAGAGAGAGAGAGAGAGAGAGAGAGAGAGAGATAAGATAAGATAAGATAAGATTTTCATCCTATCTAGACACTTTGCAAGTACCAACTACAAGGTTATTGACTATACAAAGCGCCGCCACGTCAGCATGAACTAGGCGGACTCGAACCGCTGACCGAATGCACAGGGACGCTGCACATTGCGAACTCACGTCTCTACCAACCTTGCCACCCTGACGGGGAGAAGGGAGCGAGAAGGAGGAGAGATGGGAGGGAATACCGAGTAGGAAGAAGGAGAAGGAGGAGGAGGAGGAGGAGGAGCATGTTCAATTGGAATAATGAGAATGCAGATGAGAACGTAGGAATGATAAAACGGAGAGAGAGAGAGAGAGAGAGAGAGAGAGAGAGAGAGAGAGAGAGAGAGAGAGAGAGAGAGAGAGAGAGAGAGAGAGAGAGAGAGAGAGAGAGAGAGAGAGAGAGAGAGAGAGAGAGAGAGAGAGAAAAAAAAAACTATTTGTACATTCTACTGGTTACTCTGAAATAGTAGACGAAAAGTATCGCGAGAGAATTGTACAAGTTTCATAAGTCTCAAAGTTATAATTGTTAGCTATGTTATGAGAGAGAGAGAGAGAGAGAGAGAGAGAGAGAGAGAGAGAGAGAGAGAGAGAGAGAGAGAGAGAGAGAGAGAGACCCACTTGAAGTTATATTTTAGGTGGTAATAGTGAATCGTTTCCTGTTCAGTGTTACTAGATAAACTCAAGCGAAGGAAATGCACAAGATAATCTATGACGCGTTATTCTCGTTATCAGCCCAACAGCGTAACATTGAAGCATGATTCCTTTGATTATATAACGCTAAGAATCATCTATATGTAACCCAAAGGCAGGGAAACATAAAATAAACAAGGAAGCAATATAAATAAACAAACGAGGGAATAGAAGCACTTAAGAAAGCAAGGAAACACAAAGAGGAGACATGACATGCAGGAAAGGTCGTAGAAAAATAGAAAATGACACTTCTTAAAACACACAGAAATTTATCTATGTGAATATATCTAGTTCTATACAATCTATGAAAAGAAAGAAAGCTATTGAAATATATGAAAGAAATCTACATGCTATTAACTCACTAAGTGCAACATGGTGTAAGGAAACCAAGAAAAATATTAAGTGTTATGAACGAATTATATTTTGGCATAGGAAGACACAGTGACGAAAACTGAGGTAGTTAAATTATTATTCAGTAGAAATTGATGTGAATATCTACATGCCATTAACCCACTAAGTGCAACATGGTGTAAGGAAACCGTGGAAAAGATTAAGTGTTATGAACGAATTCGATTTTGTCATACGAAGACACTGACGAAAACTGAGGTAGTGAAATTATTATTCAGTAGAAATTGATGTTAATATCTACATGTGCTATTAACTAAGTGTAACATGGTGTAAGGAAACCGAGGAAAAGATTAAGTGTTATGAATGAATTATATTTTGTCATACGAAGTCACGGTAAAGAAAACGGAGGTTGTACAGTGGCGCCAACAAACAGTGGTGTGAAGATCTCTAAGCTCTGGATCCAAACGCTAGCGACGTTCATTTGGTGGAGGCAGAGTTGGAAAAAGTACCCCTTCTGCAGGTAGGTCCTCTGTCTGTATGTATGTATGCCACGCGAGGGATGAGGAAGAGGGAGCGAGGAAGGAAGATAAGGAGGAAGGAGAAGGAGGAGAATAAGATAGAGGAATGAGGAAGAGGAGGTGAGGGAGGATATAAGGAAGATAAGAAGTAAGAAGAAGGAGAATAAGGTGGGAAGAAGATCACGGGAAGATGAATGGATGAGGCAGAGGAGGAGAGGGAGGATATAAGGAAGATAAGAAGGAAGGAGAAGGAGGAGAATAAGGTAGGAAGAAGGTCGAGAAAAGAAGGAGGGATGAGGCAGAGGAGGCGAGGGAGGATATAAGGAAGATAGGAAGGAAGAAGGAGGAGAATAAGATGGGAGATGGAGGGATGAGGAGGCGAGGGAGGAAGATAAGGATAATAAGAAGGAAGTAGGAAGAGGAGGCGGGATTGGGAGGAAGACTGAGGCATATGCATTCACTCCTTTTTCCACTTTTACCTCGTTTGCCGAGTTTTGGTCCTCCTTCAATTGGTCCAAATGGTAGTCTCGAGGTCGTTCTTGGATATTTCTGCTGCTGAGATGCCGGCGTGTGTGTGTGTGTGTGTGTGTGTGTGTGTGTGTGTGTGTGTGGAGGGGGTGTGGGTGGTATGGAGGGAAGTAGGCTTTGGTAAGGCTTATGGGAAGTAAAGGGGTGAATGTGGAAGCAGCGTGGATCCATTTTGGTGGGTGAAGATGGTGTGGAGTGGATGTTTCTAGAGCTGAAACTTATATGGATATATGTGGATAAGAATGTGGGTTGATAAGGGCGAGAGGTCATCACGTGGGTTTAGGTGGTGTGGGTTGTGGTGTTGGTGGAGTGTGGGTGTTGGTGTGGAGTGTGGGTGGTGTGGTGGTGTGGGTGTGGGTGTGGTGTGGTGGTGTGGGTGGTGGTGGGTGTGTTGGTGTGGGTGTTGGTGTGGGTCGTGGTGGTGTGGGTGTGGGTGTTGGTGGTGGGTGTGGGTGTGGTGGTGTGGGTGGTGGTGGTGTGGGTGGTGGTGGGTGTGGGTGTGGGTGTGGGTGGTGGGTGAGGGTTGTTGTGGTGGTGTGGATGGGTGTGGGTGTGGGTCGTGGTGGTGTGGGTGTGGGTGTGGGTGTGGGTGTGGGTGTGGGTTGTTGTGTGGTGTGGGTAGTGGTGGGTGTGGGTGTGGGCGGTGGACACGGGTGGGGTTAAGGGCGATATTAACTAAGTCATAAACGTCGACCTACTCTGAATGCAAATCGGATCGCGTCCATGGATCCGGCTCGCTTGCCACTTGATGGAGATAATAAGAATATATATAACACTTGATAGCTCACTCACACTTTGGGGGTCATATGGAAATGGATGTTGGGTTAAGGTAAACAAACTCGATGAATCTTCCCATTTCCCCCCCTTCTCCCCTCTCCTTTCCCCTTCTTTTATGCTTGTTTCTCACTTCTCTCCCTAAATGCTATGTCCTATCCTCAATGTACTTGTTTCCTGATCATATTTTCCCTTATTTCCCTCTCTTGTACACAAATTCGACGAATCTCCCCTCTTTCCCCCTCTTATTTACCCTTACTGTATGCTTATTTCTCACGTTTCTTCATATATATCCTGTCTTATCCTCAATATCCTTGTTTTCTTGATCATATTTTCCCTTTCTTTCCTCTATTGTACACAAATTCGACGAATCTCCCCTCTTTTCCCTTCTTATTTACCCTTATTTCATGCTTATTTCTCACTTCTCTCCTTATATACCCTGTCTTATTCTCAATTTCCTTGTTTCCTGATCAGATTTCCCCTTTCTTCCCTCCTTCCCTTCCCTTCCCTCTCTTGTCGAAATAATCACATAAAAACAACGTTGATTATACCACCGAGGACATAAATCAATCTCATCTCTCTAGAAAATGAAAGAAAACCTAATATCGCGAATTATTAGAGAGAGAGAGAGAGAGAGAGAGAGAGAGAGAGAGAGAGAGAGAGAGAGAGAGAGAGAGAGAGAGAGAGAGAGAGAGAGAGAGAGAGAGAGAGATAATATAATAGTGGTCTGGTATTGATAATGGGACATGGAAACTAAGGGAAGAAGCTTTGGGGAGGAGCCAAAGAAAGTAAAGGGAAAGAGCGAGGATGGAAGGGCAGTTGGGGAGAGAGGTAACATCTGCAGTAACAGCTGGTTTTATGGTGTAATAGGGTCGTTAAGGGAAATAGTGTGCTGACATCTTGAGGCGTGATTACACTGAGAATGACACGCACACACACACACGCACACGCACACGCACGCACACGCACACGCACACACACACACACACACACACACACACACACACACACATACATGGATAGATCAATGCTGTGTTTAATCTAAGAGTGTGTAGCATAAGGATACATTTTCACCACCACCACCACCGCCACCACCACCGAAGACCTTTAATAATTTCACTCTCAAGGTCAGCAAAAATTCGTGTAAGAGAATTTTGTGTTATTTCTTAGCGACGGAATGGAAGGAAGAGGGAAAGGATATGATAAAGAAGGGAATAATGGATAGACGGGTTTTTAGAGAGGCAAAAAGATATGGAGGAGGAGGAGGAGGAAGAGGAGGAAGGAAAATGATGGATGAGGTCTCGAAGAAAAAATATTGGTTTATTTATGTGCAAAATAAACAGTAATCAAATGGTAGACACTAATTACTCATACGATTAGAAAAATACTCATTAGAGAGAGAAAGAAAGTACATCCCCTAATGATAACACTAATATTATCACTATTGCTATTATTATTGTTACTGTTATCATTGTCATCATCATCATACTACTACTATTACTACCACTACTTCTACTACTACTACTACTACTACTACTACTACTACTACTACTACTACTACTACTACTATACTACTACTACTACTCCTATTACTATTACTACGACCACAACTACCATTATTACTCCTAATCCTACTACTACTACTAACCACCACTACTACTACTACTACTATACTACTACTACTACTACTACTACTACTACTACTACTATACTACTACTACTACTACTACTACTACTACTATTACTACGACCACAACTACCATTATTACTCCTAATCCTACTACTACTACTACTACCACTACTACCACTACTAGTACCACTATTACTACTACTACTACTAATTCGCCACCTGATCCCATGACCCCCAAGGTTCCAATCAGGTTAAATCCTCTAAGTCTATATTGTACACCAGTTTTCCGGAAATCTTTTATTTGGAAGCCATTTTCAGCCGACTTCCTATTTTTTTCTTCTTCTCTTGTGTCACTCAGCCAGCGGGGCGACACTGTAGGCCGACCATTGTTCCCCGGGGCATTCTAGGGGCGTCTTGTGGCTGCCCTTGTGTCACCCAGCCAGCGGGGCGACACTGTAGGCCGTCCATTGTTCCCCGGGGCATTCTAGGGGCGTCTTGTGGCTGCCCTTGTGTCACCCAGCCAGCGGGGCGACACTGTGGGCCGCCCATTGTTCCCCGGGGCATTCTAGAACATAAGAACATAAGAACATAAGAAAATAAGGAAGCTACAAGAGGCCGCGAGGCCTACACGTGGTAGTTCCTGTCACCTAACACTACCTACATCCACCTTTCATCCCCATCCATGAACCTATCCAGCTCCCCTTTAAAGCTCCCTAATGACTCTGCACTAACTACCTGTCTACTGAGACCATTCCACTCATTCACCACCCTATTTGTGAACCAGTTTTTCCCTATTTCCTTTCTAAATCTACGCTTTTCCAGCTTGAATCCGTTACTTCTTGTTCTACCCTGGTTAAAAGCCGTAAGAACTTTTCCTACCTCTCCTTTATTAAATCCCTTTATCCACTTAAAAACTTCTATCAGATCGCCCCTTACTCTGCGTCTCTCGAGTGAGTGTAATTTTAATAACTTCAATCTCCTCTCATAACTAAAGTTACGCATCCCTTGTATCATTTTGGTCATCCTTCTCTGCACTTTTTCTAACAACACTATATCCATCCTGTAATATGGAGACCAAAACTGAACTGCATAGTCTAGGTGAGGCCTGACTAGAGCCAGATAAAGCTTTAGAATAACTTCCGCACTTCTACTTTTAACACTTCTGGTAATGAATCCTAATACTCTATTAGCTCTATTTCTGGCCTCAATACATTGTTTCCTAGGTCGGAGGTCTGGGCTCACCCTCACTCCAAGATCTTTTTCACCTTCTGATCTTTTCAGCGATACATTGCTTATGGTGTATCTATTACCTGGGTTTTTTCTACCAACATTCATAACGCTACATTTATCAATATTAAATTCCATCTGCCATCTGACTGCCCACTCGTTAAGTTTATCTAAGTCTCCCTGCAATATGTTTACGTCAGACTGTGATCCAATAATCCTACCTAACTTAGTATCATCAGCAAACTTGCTGATATCACTGCTAATCCCACTATCCAAGTCGTTGATGTAAATCAAAAATAGTAATGGGCCCAAAACAGACCCTTGTGGAACTCCACTTGTCACCAGTCCCCATTCAGATTTGGAACCATTAATTGTAACCCTTTGTTGCCTATTACGTAGCCAAGCTCTGATCCAATGAAGAACCTTCCCATCTATACCATGAGCCCTAACCTTATTTAAGAGTCGCTCGTGTGGTACTTTGTCAAATGCCTTACTAAAGTCCAGATATATTATATCATAATCCTTATCATTATCTGCCGTCTCATAAACTTTCCTATAAAAACTCAATAAATTGGTGAGACATGACCTACCCTTGGTGAATCCATTTTGTGAATCATTGATCAAACTATGTTTATCTAGGGGCGTCTTGTGGCTGCCCTTGTGTCACCCAGCCAGCGGGGCGACCTGTAGGCCGCCCATTGTTCCCTGGGGCATTCTAGGGGCGTCTTGTGGCTGCCCTTGTGTCACCTAGCCAGCGGGGCGACCTGTAGGCCGCCCATTGTTCCCTGGGGCATTCTAGGGACGTCTTGTGGCTGCCCTTGTGCCCTGAATGCGTGGATCAGGGACTTGGCTGACCATTCTAAGGGCGTGAGCGGGTGTGGGTGAAGCCTGGTGATGCTGCAGGGTGGGGAGGTGGTGGGCGTGGTGGTGGGTGGTGTGGGCGGGTGCGTGTGTGCACTGTGGGCGTTGTGTGGTGGTGATGGGTAAATATTTGTTTCTTCCATAAGATACATAAAAAAAACACGTATCAAAACCTTGCATACTTAAGACACTACTAATGACTATGTGTGGAAAATACTACGGTGTCTCGTAGAGGCGTATAAATGAAGGAATTAATGACGAATACCAGACGGATGGATGAAATTAATAAAAATGAAAAGTTTCGCGTATTGGTGGAGTAGCCACGCAAAGCATGAAGTCCTGTTGGCTGGCTGGCGGGTCTGGCGGCCACAAGAGGAGGAAGAGCGACCACGAGACTCCTTTCGTAGCCGCTCTTCCTCCTCTTGTGGCCGCCAGACCCGCCAGCCAGCCAACAGGACTTCATGCTTTGCGTGGCTACTCCACCAACACACGAAACTTCATTTTTATTAATTTCATCCCTCCGTCTGGTATTCGTCATTAATTCCTTCATTTATACGCCTCTACGAGACACCGTAGTATTTTCTACACATAGTCATTAGTAGTGTCTTAGTATTAGTAGGAAGAGGAAGACCAATCCTTCACAAATGGTATAGGGAAAAGCCGAGGAGCAAATGACATACGTTTATCGTGTGTTATATCGAGGTTAGAGGGTGGAGGGGGAGGAATGGGAGGAAGGCAGAGGCAGGGAGGCGGGCGGGCGGTGAGAGGCGAGCTGGACTGAACGTTTTGTACAATTAACACCTAATTAAACGTTATTTCGACAATAGCATTACCCTCAAATATACTATAGTAGTGTATCAATGTATAACCGAAGTAATATCAGGTGATAGGAGTGCATTAAGGGTTAAATATGGACATTATAAACCTTGCTTCCTTGTCTTGTCAAAAGCAGTGTGCGGAAAGCCATTCACCAATCAAAGTTGACTGATGAGTGGACGTCACATAACTCATTATTTTCCACCAATCGTACAGCTTCCCGCTCCCTTTGTGGACCCAGTAGGTGGAGGAGGAGGCTGGAGACACTGGAAGTGGAGGGGGGAGGCTGTAGGTACTGGAGGAGGAAGGGGGGGGGAGGTAGTGGGAGGCTGGAGGTGACTTCTCTTCACCTCACGCTGCCAATGCGCCTTCACTTCACTTCTACGTGTATCATCGACGAGCAAGTGTTTGCGTTTATGGTAGCGCGGGGCGGGGAAGTAAAAACGTGACATAGCGTGTAACCTTTTAACATTTATTCCCGTCAGTGTCTCTGTACCGTCAATAACACTATAGTCGC
>JACEEZ010015750.1:82500-92500 GCA_016584305.1 Chionoecetes opilio
GACAGACAGACAGACAGACAGACATGCAGGCAGACAGGCAGGCAGGCAGGCAGCAGAGAAGCATTACAAGTGACATACTCGTTAATTTATTTCATGATATTAGACACGAAACAGGCCCTCTACGGACGACATACAGACATAGAGGATCAGAAAGAGAGCCACAAGAGAGAGAGAGAGAGAGAGAGAGAGAGAGAGAGAGAGAGAGAGAGAGAGAGAGAGAGAGAGAGAGAGAGAGAGAGAGAGAGAGAGAGAGAGGAATGCAGCAAGGACAGAGAGAGGCAGGAACAAAATACCCAACAAAAAAGGGACAGAACACACTAAACAGACAGACGGACAAGGAGAACAGACAGAGACAGACATGCATGGAGAGACAGAGACAGACAGACAGAGAGATAGGAACAGAAAACAGCAGACGTTCGCAAGGGAAGCTCTCACATAGACAGGAGGGAAGGAGGGAAGAGTTGTCTCCGTCTGACTAATTTAATAACAATGGCAACCTAAGTGGCGTAACCCCTGCCAACAGAATGGAGGGAAGAGGGGGCAAGGAGGAACGAAAGGAGGGAATTAGTGGAGGAAGGAGGAGAAAGGAACAGGAGAATAGGAGGAAAAATTAAAGAGTAAATATCAGTAATTAACGAAAGGGATGATACGAGGAAGGAATATGATGAGAATTAAAAGAAGGAAGGAGAAGGAATAGGATAAGGAACGAAGGAATATGATGAGAATTAAAAGAAGGAAGGAGAAGGAATAGGATAAGGAACGAAGGAATATGGATGAGGATAATAAAACATGACAAGGATAGATAGAAAAATAAAAGGAAATGGGAAATATTCACGTAGGAAATGCAGGAAGGAAATGGAAGAAATATGAGAGACCATGAGAACAGGAATAGAGAGGAGGTTTAGGAAATTGGAAGAGAGGAAGGAGACAATATGGAGACAAGGAAGATAGGTAAGGGATAGATAAGGAATAAAGATGGGAATAATAAGAGAAAGAGAAGAGAACCGCAATGAAGAGAGAGAGAAAAAAAAAACCCAGGCAAATTCATATTACCATAATTCACCCATTAATCTCATGTAGTTATTCAAAATACCAGAACACTTTAACACTACCAAAGGACACAGTGCATACGAAAACAACACAGGCACCCCTCCGACTCCTCCAGAAAGAAAACGGGTTGAGAATATAAGTGCAGTGGACAAGAAGGAAAACGGTGGTCACTGCAACTTCCCTCCCATGTAGCTCCCTCATGTTTCTCGCCTGTTGCTTCCTCCCATGCCGTGAGAGGGGCGTCTATTACACCATGGAAGGGCAGGTAGTGAAGGAGACGATGAAGGGGGAGGATGTAAGGGTGAAGAAAAGACGTGGGAGTATAGAGATAAGGGAGAAAGTGGAGGTGAGGCGTTGTGGAGGGGTGTGGGAGGATAAACTGACGGATAAGAATGTGGGTGTGGATACAGTGGTGGATAAAGTGGATAAGGACACGAGACAAGAGGAGGAGGAAAGCGCCTGGCAGATACAGACTGAGAGAAAAAAGAGGAAGAAGATGGAGAAGAAGAAGAGCAAAGTTAAACAGAAGGACGGAATCGGTAATGGCAAAAACAGCTTTAGGAAGAGACTCCGGTCAAAGCTGGGCAGGAAGAAGGAGAAGAAAGAAGAGGAACTATTCACTGCGAGGATGGTGGAGCAGGAGAGGCAGCTGGTCTTTCAGGTGGTTAAGGGCCTTCCACCGATTAGGGAAGTGATCGTGGTGGCACCTGGAGGAGGAAGAGGAGGAGTCAAGACACTAAAGAGCACCTCAAAACCACCCACCAGAGGAAACCTGAAGGAGGGAGCCACTACAGACGATACAGTGATAGGAGGTGTAGGAGTAATGACACTAAAGAGCTCCTCAATACCACCCACCGGAGGAAACCTGAAGGAGGGAGGAACTACAGACGATACAGTGAGAGGAGGTGTTGGAGTAATGACACTAAAGAGCTCCTTAAAACCACCCACCGGAGATAACCTGAAGGAGGGAAGTACTACAGACGATACAGTAAAGACCAGCTGGACCCATCTCCCCATCCATATACCTGAAGAAGGCGCTGCAGGAATGGCTGATCCAGATTCCAGTGATTACGTCGATGCTGTTGAGGTCAGTAGGGTGTTGAGTGGGAGGGAGGCATATTTCCCAAGTCTGGAAAAGATCGCCTTCTCCGGGTGAACAAGATTGATAAGGAAATCTAACCTAACGTAACCTAACCTGACGTGTTCAAGAGTGGAGTAGGCGATCTTTTCCAGACTTGGCGAATATGCGGGAGGGAGGTGACAGGGATGAGCTGGGAAGGGAGGGAGGCAGTGTGGGTAAAGGTAGAGAGGTAGAAAAGATGTAATAAGGATGAAATATAAAGGCAAAATGATAAAGGTACGAAGGGGGAGGATGGGTAAAGGATAATGAGGGTTAGAATAGCAGGGAACTAGAAGGACCCCTTTACACATTTACAAATCTCGATCTGGTAACCAACCTCTCACCTTCCAATTTTTTTCAGCAGTGTCATTTGCGGTGTTATAACCTATACTTGCACTACGGGAAATGTCTTAACCTTTGTACCAGGCATAGTTCCCCGTTAGAGATGCGTTCCAGAGACGTTATCCGTACTGTCTTCTTGAGTAGGGCGTTGACGAAGCCAATCATTGCATCTGGCGACCTTCAGGCTTTCAAGTTCTCCTTCCCCTTCTCCTCATGGTCGTTACGTAGAGAACATCAAAGGAAGGGAAGCGAGAGAGCTCAGAGAAGGCGGAATTAAGAGAGAGGGAATAGGGAGCGTGAAGCAAGGCAAGGGTTTGTGTGGGTGTTCGTGAGTGTGTAGTAGTCATGAGGGAGGATGAGGCACGGGTTAAGGGGGATTGAGATGAGTGAGAAATGGATCAGGAGAAATAAGAGGCGAAGAAGGGTAGTAGGGAGGGAAAAGGAAGGGTGTTGAGGGTAAGGAACGGGTAAAGGGGGATGAGATGAGTGAGAAATGGATCAGGAGATAGAGGCGGATAAGGGTAACAGGGAGGGGAAGGAAAGGGTGTTGGGTGGTGGCAGCGGGTGGCCAAAACCTCTGATGTCATATCCATGTGTTTATCCAGCTGAACTCACTGACTCACTCCCATCCCAACCCTCTTCCCGCTACACTTACCTCTTTCCCGCCTCTCTCTTTGCCTTCCCACGCCGCTCTGTCCCTCGGGCATCATTCCAAGGCTAGAAACACCATAAAAAACTGTTACTCTCTTTACGCACACCCTCTTCTTCTTGTGACCTTTGACGCTTAGTATCGCTTCTTAGGTCCTCTTCAACTTCGTCTCCTTAGTTTACAATCTTGTCAACTCTTCTTCCCTTGGTTATATCTCGGGTGTGTGTTTCGTGAGGCATGTGTGTTGCGTGAGCCGAGCTGGTGTTGGTGACGGGTAGTGTGTATCATGCGTTTGTGTTCGTGTGTTGCATGTGTGATGGTTGTTATATATTTTTTTGTGTTGGATTCTTAAGTACTTGTGTTACATAATAGAATAAGGAAGCTACAAGGGGCCGTGAGACCTCTTGTAGCTTCCTTATTTTCTGTGTTACGTGTTGCTTATGGCTTCCTTTATCCCGCGTTGTTAAAAAAGTCGATACAAAAGAAAGGAAGTTATTTAATTAATGTTATATAAGGACGTATTCGTATGTGCTACAAAACATTTAAGATCTTGAAGTAGTATGAATCTTCAGTAGTATCTCCTAAGACTGAATCGTTTTCTTCAGACACTTACAGAGAATTATAGTGATGAGGGACTATAAAGTTCATAAAGGAAACGTAGATGAGAAAGAAAACAAGTGTTAGCATTATAAGTGATATGAACAAAGCTAAATGAAGGAAGAAAGAAAAACTGGAACAGATGAAAGATACACGAAGCGATGCAAAGCGATAGAGGTCAAACGAAGAAGAAGAAAAATAACTATACATTTTCCGTGTAGTAAATTTATATATTCCCTCCGCTCTTGAGTCTATTTAGCATCTCAGGTGCAACAGAAAAGCGAAGGAAATAATCAAAGAGGAAGAATAATAAACATGTTCACGTCTCGTACCTGTTTATAGATTTACATTCAAGAGTTTTCACCACAAATACTTAATTTTGTTCGTCATATTTCCATATAAACCGATCTTCTCTTCGCTCCTTCACGCATCCTACAGGAGTCAGGGGAGGGCATTAGAAGTCCCGCAGGATTGCTATAATATTCCTAGGTTTTTATAAGTACTTTGGCAATCGCATGGTGGCTCAAATATATATAGGGATTAATAATAATATTACTATTACTGAAAATACTATTACTGATCGTTGTATTGAAGTAATGATTAATCTAGCAATGCCTATCATATTTTTATGTCTTGTAGTAAGTTTTGTCTAATTTGTGATTTTTAAGGAATATCTGGAAGTATCATGTCATTATGAATTGGCTGAAATAGGGATTTCTAATCATTGTAACTGAAAACTGACTCCAGATTCGTGTTCAGCATGCCCGAAAACTGCTAGGAACTAATTTTCAAGCAAATATATTTGTAAAAAATATTGCAAATTTTGTAAGGCATACCCCTTGGAAAATTTGCTATATTTTTTTAAAAATAGATTTGCTTGAAAACTAGTTCCTAGCAGTTTTCTGGCATGCTGAACACGAATCTGGAGTCAGTTTTCAGTTACAATGATTAGAAGTCCCTATTTCAGCCAATTCGCAATGACACATATGTCTTATTATATGCCTTGATTTTTTTTTCTAAATCACGTTTTTTTCAATAACTCGCAAATTCTACCCAGGTCTCCCCCAACTAGATCGAATTAGAGAGGGTTTACTGTATCATTTTTTTTGTGTATTTGTGTATTAATTTTACTTATTTTTTGGTAACTGAACAACAATTCTGCTCTCTCTCTCCTCTCTCTCTCTCCTCTCTCTCTCTCCTCTCTCTCTCCTCTCCTCCCCTCCTCTCTCTCTCTCTCTCTTCTCTCTCTCTCTTCTCTCTCTCTCTCTCTCTCTCTCTTCTCTCTCTCTCTCTCTCTCTCTCTCTCTCTCTCTCTCTCTCTTCTCTCTCTCTCCTCTCTCTCTTCTCTCTCCTCTCTCTCTCTCTCTCTCTCTCTCTCTCTCTCTCCTCTCCTCTCTCTCTCTCCTCTCTCCTCTCTCTCTCTCCTCTCTCTTCCTCTCTCTCTCTCTCTCTCTCTCTCTCTCTCTCTCTCTCTCTCTCTCTCTCTCTCTCTCTCTCTCTCTCTTCTCTCTCTCTCTCTCTCTCTCTCTCTCTCTCTCTCTCTCTCTCTCTCTCTCTCCTCTCTCCTTCTCTCTCTCTCTCTCTCTCTCTCTCTCTCTCTCTCTCTCTCTCTCTCTCTCTCTCTTCCTTCTCTCTCTCTCTCTCCTCTCTCTCTCTCTCTCTCTCTCTCTTCTCCTCTCTCTCTCTCTCTCTCTCTCTCTCTCTCTCTCTCTCCTCTCTCTCTCCTCTCCTCTCTCTCTCTCTCTCTCTCTCTCTCTCTCTCTCTCTCTCTCAGGTGTAGGTAATGTTATAGTGGATGAGGTTGTCAAGGTTGACGAGGTCGAAGAGGGAGAAAGGCGGTATCCGGATTGCCATGTGCATCTGGAGATTCGCCGGCCGAAACGGGTGCTGATTGGCGTAGAGACGGTCCTCCGGGGATGGCTTGTACACGTCCTTCGGGTCCTTCGTCAGGCTGTGGGGATAGAGGGCTTCGTCAGTCTATGCTTACCTGGGTGAGAGTTTATTTGATTGGTGGATTAGCAATAAGAGAAGAAAAAAGGTTGCATTGCAGAAATGATGTTGATATAGTCTTCATCATGTCAAGAGTTTGATGGGTAACTAACCAGAAGGGGGAGACGGGGCAGCCGACGATGTACAGTTGGTTCCCGAAGAAGGAGGACGTGAACATGGCCTCCAGGCTCTCGTGGGCGTTGCGGTCACTCAGGCCAAGACACTGCAAGGGACAAGACACACCCAAGGGAGGGATGCAAGGACAATCATCATGCTATACGAGATGAATCATGAAATCAGAAATGATATAAGGGGAACGCGCCGCTAAAAACTTGGGAGTGGATTAATATGTCAGGGAAGAAGAGTGTCGCCGCCTCATGGACTCACCCTGGCCACCACGTAGAAGGCGTCCGACAGGTTGCTTTTGGGCACGTCGATGTACACCACGAAGGTCTGGTTCAGCTGCCGGCATGAGATAAAGGCTCGTTCATTCATCCGCATGGCTTATATTTGTTGTTATGCAAGAAATGGAGGTGGTTTGAACACCATGGATTGTGTGATAACACGAGGGCCTCACCTGGCGCCTGGGCAGGGGCAGCGCCTTGCAGGGGTGCTCCGTGAACCTGACGACACGCGCCCCGGCGATGGCCGCGCGATGGAGGTGGTGGTAACGATGCCTCTGCAGCCTGCGGACACGAGGAAGGCCGCTCTAGGGAAGCTGTGGAGCGGCAGTGTAGCACTACCTATGTACAGTGTAGTGTTGTGTGCCTCATGGTTACATAAGAACATAAGAAATAAGGAAGCTACAAGAGGCCGCGTGATCTACACGTGGTAGTTCCTGTTACTTAACACTACCTACATCCACCTCTCCTCCCCATTCATGAATTTATCCAGCCTCCTTTTAAAGCTCCCATGTTGGTGCGTGTAGCGGCCGTGTGTTGAATGAAGAGTGTCATGGTGTGCACCAAGCCTCAGAGCGTGTACAGTGTGTGGTGCCGACACTCACCCCTGCAGGTCGAGGGTTACGTGGGCTCGGGTGTTGAGGGGCCGCCGGCCGTGGTACAGCGCCTGTTCGAGCCCCGTAACGTGCACGCCGCCGCCGCCCACGTGCTTGGTGCGCGGGACCTCGGGCACCAGCACGTCTCTGTCGCCCATCACGGCACGGTGCAGCCACAGGTCCCAGTCCACGCCCTGCACCAAAGAAATAACACAATATGGTTTTCAAGATGCACCTCGTGGTCAGGCTGTGGCCATGCGCCAGGTGCCGCCTCCTCTGTCCTCGCATCCCTCACCTCACTCGGGGCTGCCCAGTGGCGCACCATCTCCTCCGCCACGTGTCGCCGCACCATCCAGCCGTAGGCGGGGATGCCGTGCACCCGGTAGAGGCGCGCGGCGTCCACGGCGGTGTGCTCATACGCGTTGTAGTTGTAGGCGTTGACGCAGAAGAGGCTGGAGTCCTCAGAGAGAAGGGAAGCAGTCTGCTGGAAGAAACTGCCAACGAAATGTCTCACTGACTGTAGCCTCCCTTGAGCCTCGCACAAAGTTTACTTATTCGTAGCTTCCACCACAATGTATACTTATTTGATAGAACAAAGGTGTGTACCAAGTGGGGCCAGGCAGTGTACCTACGGGATGAAGTCAGGCGCCAGGTCGAGGTCGTCCTCCAGTATGATGACTTTGTCCGCCTCGGGGTGCAGCTTGAAGGCCTCTGTCACCACGTGCTTCATGTGCACGTTGATGCGCGCTGGCGACCCTGTGGTACAAGTATTACAGTTGGGCATGTGATTTCCACGGTCACCAAAAGTATGACACACTCACTTTATGGAAGCAGGAGACCTCTAACCTGGCTTGATGTGACTGTGGTGTTCAGTGACGGGCACCTTCAGGAGGGCGGCCAGGCTGCGGGCCTCGGGGCTGGTGCCGTCGACAAAGATGGAGACGGGCGTGTGGAGGCCGCCCGGGCACGCCCACAGCTGGGCCAGTTGGTGCACCAGGCGGGGCAGCCGGCGCGCCGTCACCACCGCCACCGGGATCACCTCCCTCGCCGCGTAGGCCACCTGAGACGCGGCTCATTAGCACCTGTACCCTACATGTCACTTTAAGGCATAAACATACGAACTGGCAACGTGTCTCACGGGCGAGGAAGGGCGCGGCGACCAGGGCGGCTCTTGGCAGCTGCAGAAGGCACCGTAGCCGTCGTAGGTGCGGCAGAAGGCCGCCCGCTCCTCCAGTCCGGGCGTCGCGTGCCACCCACACGGCCGCTCTGCAGGGAGGCAAGAACGCCATGGTTACCGAGGTGGTGATTGCTGCCCCACAGTGCCCTGCACCTCTCCCACGGGGCACCATCCCGCCTCACCTGGCGTGCGGGGCACGGTGACTCGGGTTATCAGGGGCGGCACGTCATGGGCAGTGTAGTTATGGCCTGGGCGGGATGTGACCAGGACCTCGTGCAGGGCGCCTCGTCCCTTGTGCAGCAGCAGGCACCAGGCGTCCTTGTAGGCGAGGCGACCAGCGTACAGTGAACCCATGTTCTCCAGGACGGATATCACTTCCTCCTCCAGGCAAGTCGTGAAGTCAGGCTGTTTTGACAAGTCATTATTTAGTGTCTGTGTCGCAGCATGGGAAGGAAAGCAATCCTTCAAAGGCTGTGCATGAAATGTTGAGATATATTATGATCATCAATGTGTGGCGAACAGCCTTACCACGCCCGCCACCAGCAGCAGGCGGCCGTCCTGCGTGTCTCGTAAAGCCTTCAGGAACTGGGCGTCGCTGGTCGCCTGCCACGTCATGAAGGAGGAGGCTGCCGTGAGGTGGCCGGTGGTCGGATGCAGCGACACCAGGTGCAGGCCGGCGTGCAGGCGCACCTCCCTGCTTCCCCACCGTGTGCTGCGGTTCAGGTCCCTGTACACCTGTGGGACAAAGGCAGTGAGGGCGGGGCGGCAGACACCCGGCCTGACACATGTCTGCTATAGTGTCTGATTACCCTGACAGGGATTCACGTACTGTACAAGATGGAGTTGTGTTCCTGCTGAAGGTCAAGACACTGAATTTGCATTTGATACACGACGCTTTGCATCAGCATTCTGATTCGTAACTTCTGCCCGGCTTAGAAAAACAGCGAGGCGGTGATATTGAACTTTATATTTTTTTTTATTTCTTTAATGAAGTGTCGCCGTAATGAGCGTGTCAATCCTGCCCTGTGATGCGCCTCACCTGGGTGCCGTCCACTGCGAGGGTGACACCTGTGGCGTTGACGGTGATGTCCAGGTGGAGGTGTCCTGAAGGCGCATAGGGGTTGGCATGGTCTGGGGAGACAGCATTGACGCCAGGGCCCGCGGCTTCTGAAGGGGAAGACTTGGAAGCGTCGTGGGGGTCCTGCTCGGGTGTTGAGAGATTTTTGCGTGAGAGTTCGATGCCTTTACCTTCGTGAGTCTTGATCTCAGCCGTCTTCGCCTTGGGTAGGGCATTGGTGGCGTGTGCTGTGACCTTGGTTGGCAGGAGGGAGGGTGCTGAGAGGGGTGACAGAGGTGTAGAGGGGCGTGGAGGGGAAGGGGAGGTGTGAGGCATGGTGGAAGATGAGACAACAGGAGCAGTAGTGTTTTCATGTGAGGGTTTTATGGTGTGATAGGTGCGAGTGTCCAGAGGCATGGATGTGTTTGTGGATAGCACGGACACCACGGACACCTCTCTCTTGTGCCTCCTGCCTCTGTCCTTGGTTCGTAGTGTGCCGAGCAATGCCATAGGCTGTGAGAAGGCCGTCCCGCGGTTGCCTGACGTGGTATGGGTGATTTGTTCCTCCACATTCTCACTGCCTTGGGTCTCGTCTGCGATTCCACTTGACAACGGGGAAGGCTTATCACGGAGCGGGGTTTCAGTGGAGGAATGATTACATGTCCTCTCCGTTACCATGTCCGTTTGCTTGACAGAGGCGGATGTCCTATTACAAATCGATCTTTCAAGGACACGGTTCATATCATATCAGTCTGCGGGTTGGAGATCAGGACCAGGAGGGTGAGATAGGTGAGGTTGAGCAGTGCCACCCACACCATCCTGCGGCCTCGCTTGGACAGTGCCATCGTCCTCACAGTGCCAAGGGTCCGTAGGGCAGGCTGGCAGACACCCTGTAATAAAACCATTGCTCAGGACACGCGAGAGGGCGCCAACACGAGCCTGACCTATGTAATGGACGCTTTCATGTCGCCTCTGTCTCACTTGAGTAATATAATACAATGTAGTGTCTTATTTACTATTTA
>JACEEZ010015750.1:97500-120000 GCA_016584305.1 Chionoecetes opilio
TTTTTTTTTGAGATAAAGTGATCCGTTTAATATTGGTTTATAAGTCAAAGGAAAGTGATCCGTTTTATATTGTTTCCTAAGTCAAAGGCTCCATTTTATATTGTTTCCTAAGTCAAAGGATCAATTTTATATTGTTTCCTAAGTCAAAGGATCCATTTTATATTGTTTCCTAAGTCAAAGGATCCATTTTATATTGTTTCCTAAGTCAAAGGATCCATTTTATATTGTTTCCTAAGTCAAAGGATCCGTTTTATATTGTTTCCTAAGTCAAAGGATCCATTTTATATTGTTTCCTAAGTCAAAGGATCCATTTTATATTGTTTCCTAAGTCAAAGAATTCATTTTATATTGTTTCTTAAGTCAAAGGATCCATTTTATATTGTTTCCTAAGTCAAAGGATCCGTTTTATATTGTTTCCTAAGTCAAAGAATTCATTTTATATTGTTTCCTAAGTCAAAGGATCCATTTTATATTGTTTCCTAAGTCAAAGGATCCATTTTATATTGTTTCCTAAGTCAAAGGATCCATTTTATATTGTTTCCTAAGTCAAAGGATCCATTTTATATTGTTTCCTAAGTCAAAGGATCCATTTTATATTGTTTCCTAAGTCAAAGGATCCATTTTATATTGTTTCCTAAGTCAAAGGATCCATTTTATATTGTTTCCTAAGTCAAAGGATCCATTTTATATTGTTTCCTAAGTCAAAGGATCCGTTTTATATTGTTTCCTATGTCAAAGGATCCATTTTATATTGTTTCCTAAGTCAAAGGATCCGTTTTATATTGCTTCCTAAGTCAAAGGATCCGTTTTATATTGTTTCCTATGTCAAAGGATCCATTTTATATTGTTTCCTAAGTCAAAGGATCCATTTTATATTGTTTCCTAAGTCAAAGAATTCATTTTATATTGTTTCCTAAGTCAAAGGATCCGTTATATGTTTCCTATGTCAAAGGGTCCATTTTATATTGTTTCGTAAGTCAAAGGATCCATTTTATATTGTTTCCTAAGTCAAAGGATCCATTTTATATTGTTTCGTAAGTCAAAGGATCCATTTTATATTGTTTCGTAAGTCAAAGGATTCATTTTATATTGTTTCCTAAGTCAAAAAATTCATTTTATATTGTTTCCTAAGTGAAAGGATCCGTTTTATTGGTTTCCTAAGGTTTCCCAAGTCAAATATAAAGTGAAAAAAATAAAATAAAAATGTAACACCTGCCGCCGCCACCCTCACCTGTCCACGTTGAGCGTCACGTTGGCCAAGGTGTTGAGCGGCTGGCTGGAGAAGAGCACCTGATCGAACCCCGATATGTGCACGCCCCCGCCGCCCATGTGTCGCGTCCTCGGCACCTCAGGGATCAGCATGTCCCGGGAGCCCATCACCCGCGCCCTCACCCACCAGTCCCACGAGGCGTCCGTCTGCCGGGGGAAGGAACACCAAACATCATCCACTATCACCCACTATCACTTTTTTTTTTTTTTTTTTTTAGATCACAAAGGACTGGCCAAGAGAAAAAAAGAGAAGTAACAAAAAGCCCGTTTAGTTGCGAATCCCTATAAAGAATACATTAAGAGAATATAAAAAGATGGGGTGGTCAATTTAGTTTGGGAGGTGTCTTGTTAAATTACTCCTCTCTTGAAAATATTTAAGTCGTAGGAAGGTGGGCAAAATTATAAACAGAAAGAGAGTTCCAGAGTTTACCAGTGAAGGGGATGAAAGAGTGAAGATACTGGTTAACTCTTGCACTAAATTGGCTCACCCCTCTTTTTTATTTATTCTCTTACTGTCTTCTTTATAGGGACTGGCAACTAAGCGGGCTTTGTGTTGCCCATTTTTGTTGTGCCCTTGGCCAGTTCCTTGAGATGTATATAAAAAAAAAAAAAAAAAAAAAAAAAATCTTGGAGATGGAAAATTAGGGCATTCTGTGAAATAAACTTACAAATACAATAAATAATAATACAGTCACAATAAAAAAGTGAAGAATAGGAAGAATATAAAGTAAATAAAAGTGAAGAATAATAAAAAGAAGAATAAGTGAAAAAAATACAATGATAATAACTTGGGCAATTATAGTAGTTGTCCGTCTTACATGTGACCTTGTATTGCTGATGACCTTGCGTGGTGGTAGGACTGACCTTGTTCAGCGGGACCCAGCCAGCCAGCATCTCCTTGGCGGCCCTGCGCGTGGTCATCCAGCCGTAGCCGGGAATGCCGTGGGCGCGGTACAGGCGGCGAGGGTCGTGTGCGGTGTGCGGGTACGCGTTGTAGTTAAAGGCGTTGACGAAGAGGAGGTACGGGTCTGATTTGAGGAGGATAGATGTCTGGTGGAAGTACCTGAAGGGGTATAATTGTTAGTGAGTGTAGAGGGTATTGGGGGAAGACATGGTTGTAGAAGTGATGATGATTAGTCGCAAATATAAGGTCTCTGTAAACCATGTCTCTCATAATGGTTCGCTCACTTACGGGATGAAGTCCGGAGCCAGTTCAAGGTCGTCCTCCAGTATGATGGCAAGGTCAGCCTCGGGATGGAGGCGGAACACTTTGTCCAGCGTGAACCTGACGTGTTCGTTGATCCTGGACGAGGTTCCTGCAGGTGGACAGGGGGAGGCGGGGCGGAGCAGCAGGATGTAGGAACAAAAGGGTTAATGAAGGGTTAATGAAGAGTCAAGGACATCACGGAGGGTGTGTGGTTACTGCAACTGAATACTGATCAAGAAGTATGTGATTATGTTTTTTCCTTGTACTCTGATTGCATTCAAAGTAAATACATATGACCACACTTTTCCTTCCTGCTTGTCGGAGGAGACCTCTGACCTGGAGTGGCTGGGTTGTGGTGTTCAGTGACGGGCACCTTCAGGAGGGCGGCCAGGCTGCGCGCCTCGGGGCTGCGGCCGTCGACAAAGATGGAGACGGGCGTGTGGAGGCCGCCCGGGCACGCCCACAGCTGGGCCAGCTGGTGCACCAGGCGGGGCAGCCGGCGCGCCGTCACCACCGCCACCGGGATCACCTCCCTCGCCGCGTAGGCCACCTGGGACGCGGCTCATTAGCACCTGTACCCTACATGTCACTTTAAGGCATAAACATACGAACTGGCAACGTGTCTCACGGGCGAGGAAGGGCGCGGCGACCAGGGCGGCTCTTGGCAGCTGCAGAAGGCACCGTAGCCGTCGTAGGTGCGGCAGAAGGCCGCCCGCTCCTCCAGTCCGGGCGTCGCGTGCCACCCACACGGCCGCTCTGAAGGGAGGCAAGAAAACAATACTTATCGCCGTCTCCTAGAGTCATGCGTCACGTGTCACCCATAAAAGATATATACAACTGCTTGTTTCCCGAGGCTGGGGCTGGAAAATGAGAATGAAAGGAATTGTTGGTCTTGAGACAGTGACAGACTGAAGACGAAGCATGACAGCTGCAGCCTCGCGCCCGGCACTCACGTGGCCTCCGAGGAACGAGCAGATGGAGCGATATCGGCGACGCCTCTTTCGTGAAGGCACCGTCGTTATAGGGCATGGTGGTGAGGACCTCGCTGGACACGCCCCGGCCCTTCCACGCCACCATGCACCACGCCTCGGACTTGGCCAGCCGCGCCGCGAAGACTGAGCCGAGAGAGGCCAGGTGTCGCGTCACCTCGCGCCCCAGGAACACCGTGAACTCTGGCTGGGTAGCGGCGAAGGGGAGGGAGAGCGTGGGGAGGTTCGACAAGAAGACAAACATACAGGAAAACATGATAACAATAGTTTCTCTGTGTCTCCAAAGTAACAATAATATCACCATGAAGTCATTTCATGCATCTCACTGTTTTCCTCATGAGCTAGTAAATCAAGGTCACCACGCAACGTTACCGCCAACGTCACCCTTGAGACTCACTCACCAGACCCACGAGCACCAGCAGGCGTCCGTCACCAGCGTCCTGCAGCGCCCTCACCACTTGACGACTGTTCTCCGGCTGCCACGTCAGGAAGGTCTCGGTGCGCATCACCTCACCGGACCATTCATTAAGAGTCACCAGGTGTAGGCCCGCGTGGAACCGAAGCACCTGGTGATCCAACGACCGCGTCTGGTTGTGGACGGCGAACACCTGTGGAGGGCGGAGGGTGGCACTTAGGAGGCGAGGCGCGGCGGGGCGACGGGACGGAATGCAAAGAGTTCCGTGAAGATGAATACCCGGGCAGCGTTTGGGCAGCTGTTTCACCGGGGACTCAGAACAATCGGCCGATTTTTTAAACATGGACTTATGCAAACCTAAGTCTAACCATGGCTTAAAGTGACAGACATTTCAGTTTTTTAAACATTTTTCCCGGGAGATTTAGTCTCAGATAGGTGATAGACTAACGAAAATCGTATTGGAATTGTTAGACACCCACGACCCTGTCCAACATCCAAGTCTAATGATATTATATAACCCCCAGGAATTATTATTTAAAAAAACTTCAATGTCTGTGTGCAGCCATGGTCAACAAGCATAATGTGGGGGCGATAAGACAACTGACCTTCAGCCCATCCACCAGCACCTCCACCCCCGACGCCCCCACCACCGCCTCCACCACCAGCACGCCCAGGGGTCCCACGCCCGACCCCTGGGTCTCCCCCTGGTTCTCTGCGGCGCCTCCTGCTGGGGATGGTAACAAGGGTGATTTATAGCCGATATTACGACGCCACGTATATGTCTTAACCCTCGTACAGAATTTTTTTTTGGGTAACACTGTAGAAAGATTAGATTTTGTTATTAATATTCTTTAAAATTTAATATAAAGACAAGAAGGTTGAAGAAATCTATACATCGCTTTTGTTATGGTAATTGTAGATGTGTGAAATGATGCATGAAAAAAGTTTGTTACGAATGCATAGATAAAAAAAGAAAAGTTGATGAAATTTTAGACGTATTATTTATTTATTGTGTTACGTCAACGAAAATTCATTGATCAGTTTTATGTCATTTATATATCTATCTAATCATCTATTCATTTGTTTATTTTGTATATCTAATTTTCCTCCTACACCTGTGACTTCTACCCCTCCCTCCCCTCACCTGTGCGATGTCCCATTAATTAGGGCGCTGGTTTGGGCCTCACCTGTCTCCACTTTGTTTAGGTTCCTTCTTGCCAGGTGATCGTTTGCGTTACCTTGCGCGTTGTGGTTGTGGTTGTGGTCGGTATTCTTGTTCTTGTATGAGTTGTGGTAGTGATGGTGGTTGTAGGAATTCTTGGTGTTGTTGCTGTGATGGTTCTTATTGTGGTGTGGGTGGTGGTTGTGGTGGTTGTGGTTAAGTACCGAGATGACCTTGAGATAAATGAAGACTGACGCTGCCGAGACTACAAGTGTTCTGATGTGTCGAGCTACCATGATCACACACACACACACACACACACACACACACACACACACACACACACACACACACACACACACACACACACACACACACGCGCACACACACACACACACACACACACACACACACACACACACACACACACACACACAATAAATCACAACACTGACCACACTAACAGTAACACAAGAGGCAGTTTAAATCACTCCACACACCACACACCACAGAATGTCACACTCTCACCACACACCACACCACCACTAGCAGTACTCGTCCCTCGCTCACCACACACCACCACACCACCACACAAGGGACACGACGCCTCTTCCTCCTTCTTTCCTCTCTCCTCCACACCAGGAAAACTTGGTGAAATTTAGGATCTTGCTTAACTTACCTAAGGATATAGAGTAATGTTTTCTTGTGAAGTTTGGTTATTTTAGGCTTTGTGTCTGATGGGTAATGTAATGGATAAATCACTTATGTTTTTTGATATAATATAGTCTTATGTGTGTGTGTGTGTGTGTGTGTGTGTGTGTGTGTGTGTGTGTGTGTGTGTGTGTGTGTGTGTGTGTGTGTGTCCTTCCTCGGTGCCACGTCACTATTCTGCTCAGCTTCGAGAACTGACATGAATAATTTTGAATAATTTTGTTCAGCTTTTCGTTATTACTCGCGCGTAAAACAAATCCTTCTTTACAGACTCTTATTTTTTGGGGGTACTGATTTTATTTATGTCTATCAATGTCTGCCAATAGAAACAAGAACATTATTTTTTATACATGCATAAATAGATTCGATACAAAGGAGACAATGACCTCCGAAGACGTCTTATAAGTTGTTTGCGTGACCTTGAATGGCCTCTTACGCCTTCAATATCACCTCGAAGCCCAAAGGAAACAAGAATTTGAGAAGAACTTTATTTTTTATACACAAATAACTTCGATACAAAAGAGACAATGAACTCCCAACACGTCTTTTAGCTGTTTCCGTGACCTTGAATGACCTGTCACGCCTTGAGCATGACCTCGAAGCCCGCCACGTTGTCCAGGCTGACCTCCTGCCACAGGGAGGTGGCGGGCACGCGCCACAGCTCCGTGGCGGTCTGGTTGGTGTGGCGCCACTCGTGCCACGACGCCAGCCGCACCGCCGCCTCGGAGGGCCTGTAGATGAGGCTGTCGGGCACGTCCACGCTGCACAAGGCGGCGATGGAGGAGGAGGAGGAGGAGGAGGAGGAGGAGGAGGAGGAGGAGGAGGAGGAAGATTAAAAAAAGAAAAGATTTATTCATGAGTATAAATTTTTGATTAACAATATTGGCAGATTTTTCTCAGTGTGATACCAATTTATCTAGTTATCCAAAAGGGAGGCACTGCCCTAAAATGGGAGGGGGGGAGGCACCTGGTAGGACACCGCCCTAAAGTGGGGGGCACGTGCTTATAGTGTTGAGCTTCTCTGTATCTGGATTCTATGGCACAAATTATATCAGTGAAACATTATCTTTGCTAATTGTGAGAAAAGTTTCACTATTTGGTGTGCTACGTATGGTGTATGGTATATTAACTATCTTTTAAGGGCCAAGGAAAACGAGAGGGTGAGGTGTAGGGGGACTTACCAGTAGACAGAGCCGTAGCAGGAGACAAGGATGAGGGGCGTCTCGAAATACTTGAGGGAATAAGTTGCTCGGTAATGCTCGAATAAACCTTTGTAGTAGAAACCCAAACACTGCAGGAGGAGGAGGAGAGAAGAAGAAGAGGAAGAGGAAGAGGAAGGAAGAGGAGGAAGTTGCATTAGTGAATCTTAATCGAGTTGAGTTTCCTTGCACCAGATTAGTTTCTCCAAAATCAGTTTATATCACAATTGCAACGTTGGGATTGTGTGTGTGTGTGTGTGTGTGTGTGTGTGTGTGTGTGTGTGTGTGTGTGTGTGTGTGTGTGTGTGTGTTGTGCCTTCTGTTGCTTTGTCAGGTGGGTGGTCTTGTGTGTGTGGGGGGGAGGGGGAGGGGGGTTGAAAACAAACATTTAATTCAAACATTCTTACTGACTGACGTTACTGACTTACTGACTGACTTTACTAACTGACTTAACTGACATACTGACTGACTTTACTGACTGACTTAACTGACATACTGACTTACTGACTGACTTTACTGACTTACTGACTGACTTTACTGACTTACTGACTTATTGACTGACTGACTTGATGGTGGTGGTGGTGGTGGTGGGATGACTTACCTTGCCCAGAACCTTGTAGGCTGGGGAGCTGTCACTCTCCTTGGACAGACTAATGTAGATGACGTGGGTTGTGTTCCTCTGGTTAATGAGAGAGAGAGAGAGAGAGAGAGAGAGAGAGAGAGAGAGAGAGAGAGAGAGAGAGAGAGAGAGAGAGAGAGAGAGAGAGAGAGAGAGAGAGAGAGAGAGAGAGAGAGAGAGAGAGAGAGAGAGAGAGATTATAACAATACCACATATAGATTTTGGTAATTTCTTAAACTTTTCCTTTAAATATTACATAAAAAAAGGCATATTTTGCTCTTTCTTCATTGGTCTATTTGAGTCGCAATGGTTTTTTTCATGGAGTAGAATTATAATATTAGATTTTTTTTTTAGGCTCTATCAATCTTATCACCTGTATCGTCATCTTATTACCTGTTCCCCCTTGACTCACCTGATAAAAAGCGAAATCGAAAGCAAAACAAGACAAGAAACCCCCCAAATAAAATAATAGAAAACAAAGTAAAAAAAAAATTGTTGTCCCAGCCTCACATGGGGGATTTTTTTTTTTGCAAGAATCCAATAGCACACCCCTTTATATAGCTACACATGAAGAAAGAAAAAAATGGGTGAAATTTCATTGACTTATTAGGAGGGGAAGGGTCCCAATAGTAATACATGGTTTGAGGGGACCCTTAAAATTGAAGAACACGAATGAAATTAATCTTGCTGGCATGTTTTCAGGAGTGGAACAAATTAGGGGGGTGTACATGACAAACTTTGGGAACTAAAAAAATTGGGACACCCTAATGTACAGGCATAAGAGAGGGAATCGAACCCAGAACCTGTCATATAGCTCAAGTACATTAGACACTCAGCCACCATCCTACATCTCCCTATCACCTGTCACTCACCTGGTAACGTGGGACGGGGGGTACCAGACACGGATGAGCTGTTACATTCACTACCTTCGCCCGGAGTATCGTAGCCATAAGATCGACGGCGTATGCTTGATTCCAGTGGCGTCGTAAGTTAAGGATAGGCTGTGGCAGGGTGTTGAGTGGCCGCTTGCTGTACGTCATCTCCTGTTCGAGCCCCGACACGTGCACGCCCGCCCCGCCCTCGTGTCGCGTCCGTGGCACCTCCGGGATGATGACGTCGTGTTGGTCGTCCATCAGTTTGTTGCGGATGTAAAGGTCCCAGTCGGCGTTCTAAAGGGTACAGGACTGACTGACTGACTGACTGGTTGACTGATTGGTTAGTTGGTTGACTGATTGGCTGGCTGGCTGGCTGACTGGCTGATGACTGACTGATTGGTTGACTGACTGACTGACTGACTGTTTGACTGCCTGATAGACTAACTGGCTGGCTGACTGACTATGACTGACTGACTGGCTGACTGATTGGTTGACGGATAAAATTGTTAAGGTGACTGAAAAAAAAAAAAAAAAAAATTAAACATCGATGGTTTATTTTCTCCGTTATATATCTTGTTAACGTGACTACAGTATTAAACCTCCGTCAGCCCGTATAGTGAATAGTCAACAAACACTGAAGGCGTAAAGAACAAAAGGCAACCACTAACAGGAACTACCACGTGTATATAGGCCTCTTATAGCTTCCTTATTTTCTTATATATATATATATTTTTTTTTTGTAACCCGCATGACTTTACCTGGTGGATGGGAGGCCAGTGGGACAGCATACGTGTGGCGTGGCTCCTGCTCGTCATCCAGCCGTAGTAAGGGTAGGCCTGCACGCGGTATATGCGGTGGGGGTCGCAGGCCGTGTGAGGGTAGGCGTTGTAGCTGTAGGCGTTGACGCAGAGGATGGTCTCGTCTGCGCTCATGAGAAGTGATGTTTGTTGGAAGTAGCTGAGGAGAGAATAGGTGATGATTTGGAGGAGGAGGAGGAGGAAGAGGAGGAGGAGGAAAAGGTAAAGAGGAGAAGAGACAGGAGTAATGATTTGGAGGAGGAGGAGGAAAGGGTGAGGAGGCTTTTGCCAAATAAAGTAACAAATAAAGTCAAATAAAGTAAAGGGCTGGAGTTACCTAATGATGTCCTTGGCCAAAACGAGGTCGTCTTCTAGGAGTATTATTTTGTCCACCTCAGGGAACGACTTGAGCATCGTTTGGAGGGAGAAGTGGATGTGGCGGTTCACCCTTTGCTTCGTGCCTGTTATAGGGTGAGGGGCGTGGGTGAGCGATGAGTAACACAGGCTCGGTTCTTAGGTCATGGTGTTTGAAGTGTGTGTGTGTGTGTTCTGTAAGTTTAGATACAGTTTAAGTATTTTCTTATATTGAAATGTAGTAGTAAATAGTATAACTTTTATATAGTTTTTTGTTTAGTTATTTTCTTCGGATTACTCGCTCGAAATTGGATTACACGAAAAATGGAAATGAAAAAAATTAGTGTGCGTGTGTGTACATATGTGCATGTAGAAAAGGGTGTAGAAAGAAAATGATGATAAAGAAAGTGCACAAATATCGGAGTCATTGTTATGGAGAGAGAAGAAAGAAGGGATGGAGGAAGGAATATAGTATTGCTCGAGTCACGTAATGTTGTGATGTAAGTACGTGTGTGTATGTGCGTGTGTATATGTGTGTGTGTGTGCGCGTGTCAGCACCTGGCGTGAGTGTGTTGCGGTGGGTCACGACAGTAATGTTGAGGAGGCGTCCCAGAGCCTCGGCCTCGGGGTGCTGCCCGTCCACCAGCATCAGCAGGGGCGTGTGTCTCCCGCCGGGGCTCTCCCACAGGGTCCTCACCTGCTGAGCCACCATGGGGAACCTGGACGCCGTCACCAGGCCCACGGGGATCACCTCCTCCAGCTGCAGAGGTGGCTGGGGGAACGCAGGAAGAGAGGGGGAGGGTTGCATCAGGGTATCATGAACTGAGTGTTAAGAAGTCTTTTTTTATTACGTTGAAGCCTATAGCGCCTGTAGGCTATTATGTTTTCCTAGAAGGCTTAGGTGGTTGGCCCTGCACATTGTGAAGGGTCGTGAGGGTTGGCCCTCGTCCGTTGGTGGCGCAGGCTGGATATTTTATAGTCTACAGTCATCCTCTGTCTGCGGGTATACCAGACACGTCCCGCCCTTGTAACTTTAGATCACGACTACCTTAACGCAGCCTGGGGTACTCACGGCAGCCCAGGGCCTCAGGTGGATGGGTCCCTCGCAGTCGCACATCTCACCGTAACCCTCGAAGGTCTCACAAAACTCCATCTGGGCCGCCAACTGTTGCTCCTTGTACCACCCACACACTCGCTCTGTTCAAGGAGGACGTGAGAGTGGCGTGAAGTACTACCTTGAGTTATCACCACTTACTGAAGGAAAGCTCAGTTAGGAGAAACTTAGTTAGTCGCCAAGGATACTAAACAGGTCATATCTATAAAAACATTGCTTATATTCACTAAAAATCGTCTAATGGAACCCAAATTACAATGGAAATTACGTTCTGGGCCTCAAGGGGTTAAAATGGCTTGCCTACAACGTGTCCAAGAGAAGATCGTCCCTGTAGGAAACTCTCACCCAGGGTCAGACAGTATATGACCTACTATATGACCCTGATACTATATGACCCTGATGGTATACGACCCTGCACTCACCTGGGTAGCGCGGGAGCCTGACGGAGAAGCTGACGGGGGGGACGACTTTAGATGAGAAGTTCCTGGCGGTGATGAGAGTCTCGAAGAGCGCCCCGTGTCCCTTCCGCGCCACCAGCACCCACGCCTCCTCCTTCACCGCCTTCAGGCCCTGCTGCGCCCCAAGGCTCCCCAGGGCGTGTGTCCCTTCTTCGTTAAGCCAACTCATGTAGTCAGGCTGGAGAAGAGGTTGGAGTGGTCGGCTAAAGGTGGATGTTAGGTTCTCACACACACACACACACACACACACACACACACACACACACACACACACACACACACACACACACACACACACACACACACACACTCACCGCGCCCAGCACCAGCACCACCCGGCCGTCCTGCACCGCCTTCAGCGTCGCCGCCAGCATCCTGTGTGCCGTCGGCTGCCACGTGAGGAAGTGGCGCGTCAGCATCACCTTCGGGAGACTCTGGTGCAGGGCGAGGACATGGACCCCGGCGTGGTACCTCCGCTGCGCCCCCGCCCACTCCCTCAGCAGGTTACGCTTGCTGTACACCTGAAGGAGGGAGGGAGGGAAATATGAACATAAGGAAGCTACAATAGGCCGCGAGACCAATGTGTGTGTGTGTGGACATAAGGGGAGGGGGAATATAGTACCGTCTGATTGCTACTCTCACCCCCTTATACTGCTACTGATATCCCTGCTACTACTACTACTGCTACGTGTGTGTGTGTGTGTGTGTGTGTGTGTGGCGCCAATACCCGGTTCTCTCACCTCGCGCCCCTGCAGCCAGACAGTCACCCCCGTGTGGTCCACCGTGCCGGAGACCTCCCCCCATGGCGCCCCCGGGGTACCTGTAGGGGGGGGTGCTGTAGTGGTGGTGGGAGTTAAAGGGCACGGGGAACATTGGGAGGGGTATGAAGAGAGAGAGAGAGAGAGAGAGAGAGAGAGAGAGAGAGAGAGAGAGAGAGAGAGAGAGAGAGAGAGAGAGAGAGAGAGAGAGAGTATAAATAAATAAGTGAGAAGGACAAAGTGACTTGGCGTGAAAGGGAGCGAGAGATTTTATTTATTTATTCATTCATTCATCCTTTCACTTTAACTCAGTCATTCGTTTATCAATAGATTTATTATCACATTCGTTCTTGCTATCACTTGACGGATCGACAAGTTAACTACAGTAACAAATAAATAAAATCACTCACTTAATTTATGTCCTCCTTCGTCTGTTTGACTTCCTTTTGCTTTCTGGTTTAGTACTTTATGCTCATTTTCTGTGTGTTTTACGAGCAACTTTCGCCTCTTCATCACTGGCTCTGAGCCCTTCGTTAACTTCTGCGTGAGCCTTCGTCGGGTTGCTTCTGCAGTACTTATAGGAGATCCATGCGAGTGATTATGGACACCACTTTGAACACCACCTTGTACCATCATCACCATTACCATCACCATCATCACCAGACCCGTCATTAGTGAGGACTTGTTGGTACCTTTACATTATTTTCTACTTTCAATTAACTTTACCACAGAAAAAAAATCAGGAACACAACACAATTTCTCATAACACTTCTCAACACAGTCCTTAAAACAACACAACTTCAACGCACTTCTCAACACATCAACGCACTTCTAACACTATTCCTAAAAACAACAACTCCAACACAGATCAAGACACACACAGGCAACACAAGCGCCCAACACACACTCAACACTGTGTTCTCAGCCCTTCGCGAGGTATACAGATAAAGGTACAGTTTTTCCTCGTGGCCACCTCACCAGTGTTGCTTGAGGCACAGGTGGGAACACAAGGGTAGAGGGAGGATTGTTTCTTTTTATTTATTATTATATTAGTCGTAGGAGGGCATTATAAGTCTCACAGGATTGCTGTAGTATGCCTAGGTTTTTATAAGTACTTTGACAATCCCATGGGTGGCTCTAATAGGGATTAATAATAATATTACTTATACTGAAAATACTATTACTGATCATTGTATTGAAGTAATGATTAATCTAGCAATGCCTATCAACTTTTTATGTCTTGTAGTAAGTTTTGTCTAATTTGTGGTTTTTAAGGAATATTTGGAAGTATCATGTCATTGTAAATTGGCTGAAATAGGGACTTCTAATCATTGTAACTGAAAACTGACTCTATATTAGTGTTCAGCATGCCCGAAAACTGTTAGGAACAAATTTTCAAGCAAATATATTTTTCAAAAAATATTGCAAATTTTGTAAGGCATACCCCTTGGAAAATTTGCAATATTTTTTGATAAATAGATTTGCTTAAAAATTTATTCCTAATAGTTTTCAGACATGCTGAACACGAATCTGGAATTGGTTTTTAGATTCAAATTCTAATTTGTGATTTTTAAGGAATATCATGAAGTATGTCATTGTGAATTCGCTGAAATAGGGACTTCTAATCATTGTAACTGAAAACTGAATCCAGATTCGTGTTCAGCATGCCCGAAAACTTCTAGATACAAATTTTCAAGCAAATATATTTATCAAAAAATATTGCAAAATTTGCAATATTTTTTGAAAAATAGATTTGCTTGAAAATTTGTATCTAGCAGTTTTTGGGCATGCTGAACACGAATATGGATTCAGTTTTCAGTTACAATGATTAAAAGTCCTTATTTAAGCGAATTCACAATGACACATCGATTTTTGCCTTGATTTTTTTTAAAAATCACGTTCTTTTCAATAACTAAAAAACTATGGCAGATAAGTGCAACATGAATAGAGAAGTAAATATGAAGTAGTTCAAGGGCTATATTGTCATTTGGTTTAAAGCAAAAAAATATTGATTGGTAAATAACCGAGAAAATAGCATATTCGTACATTTATACTATATATCCATTTTCTCGACCAACCTCTTGACAAACCGACGATTACTGCATCATGTAGAACACCTCAAGATGAACCGATGATAATATTATATTAATATTATTATTATTATTATTATTATTATTATTATCATTATTGTTATTATCATTATTATTATTATTATTATTATTATTAGTAGTAGTAGTAGAAGTAGTAGCTGTTGTTGCATTTATCTTGATCTAACCTTGACTTCTCTTTATTTCCAGGTAAGCATCAAGGGAATAAGTTTGTGCCGCCCCTCTCCCCCGCCTTCCCTGTGAGTACTATAATATACACACCTGTGACTACTACACCTGAGTACTACCTGTCCACTACTAACACCTCCTATCTCTCCTGCCACCCTTGTAACATTGACCTTCCACCTGCAACCATTAACAACCTTCCTTCTTAATCTATCACCATTTTCACCTTACACATATTTGTTTTCAAGTGTTTATATTCGCCGACGTGTGAGGTTACCTGGAAACGAGGGTAAATTAATCCATTCTGCCTGTTGCTTACCCGTGCGCTGAAGAAGTGGGTGTAGGATATTTAATTCTCCTCAATTTGGGTACTCAGGAATTCTTTTCAATGAACAGGGTACCTTTCCATTAACTTTTTTTTTTTTTTTTTGTGTGTGTGTGTGTGTTGGAGGAAGGCAAATGTATTTAATTAACCTCCAAAGACCAACAGTTAGTAATTAAGATTAACACTCACCATTTATCTTATACATATATATTGTTGTTGTTTTGCACGAAGGGATCCTAAATGTACTGAGCTCCAAAGACCAACAACACACATATATTGGCCTTTATCGCTGCGTGTTGTCTGAGGAAAGCTACAGCGAGCATAATCAGCGGCGAAAGGGAACACTCGGGGTCAGGAGAGCGGGCAGCTAAGGACGCGGGAACATGTAGTGCCTTCAGCTAATGAGACGGAGAATCATTTACTCTGTCCTTCATTCTAGACTCTTGAGACATGACTTACAAATAGCTGTGTTTGTGTGGCATCTATTTTGGGAGGAGTGTATATTTACGCATCGTGTTGTATGTGTATTTCATGTTTCTGACGTGTTTGTGGGTCCTGGAAAGTGATTGTTGTTTGTTTTGAATGCGTGAGGTGAGATTCTTGTCTTGGGGTGATGTGTGTGTGTGTGTGTGTGTGTGTGTGTGTGTGTGTGTGTGTGTGTGTGTGTGTGTGTGTATGTGTATGTGTTGTGTGTGTGTGTGTGTGTGTGTGTGTGTGTGTGTGTGTGTGTGGACATGGGGTGAGGGGGCAATATAGTACCGTCTGATAGCTACTCTCTCCCCCTTATATACTGCTACTGATATCCCTGCTACTACTACTACCCTACTGCTACTACTACTATACTACTACTACTACTACTACTACTACTACCTGCTTGACTATCTATAAGCACGACTAAGCACTTTATACTTTCTTAACCTTAAAATCAGGAAAATATATTGGAAGAGTGAAATTTAAATCCATAGAAGCACCAAATATCCTCGGTTCAGGCACTGTTTATTGAGGTCATTTTTAAGTGGTGCAAAATTTCAGGTTGTTACTCATAGTTGACTTAATCTACTAGAAGGAATTAATTTGACTCACAATTGAGGTTATTCTTAACTTCCATTTGTATTCAGAAAGACACGAGTGCAAAAAATGTAATCATAACAACTGAGTAGAAATGTATCACTTCTCAGATTTTTTAGATTGTTTAACATCATAAAGGACTGGCCAAGGGCAAAAAAAAAGTAACACTAAAGCCCGCTTATTATTTTTATTTCTAAAGCACGTGTTAAAGCCCTTGTCAGGAGCCTGTGCGATGTGTACTGATAGGTTCATGTTGATAGTTCCACGGCCACTTTATCTTCTAGACACCTCTAAGTGGACAGACCAGGTACATATCAGTCCTACACTGCTTGTAAGGAATGGGTAGATTGACAGCACCCACACACCACACACACACACACACACACATCACACAGCACACACACACACACACACACACACACACACACACACACACCACGCACACGCACCACGCACGCACACACGCACCACGCACGCACACACACGCACGACCTTCACAACAACAACACACACACACACACACACACACACACACACACACACACACACACACACACACACACACACACACACACACACACACACACACACACACACTCTTTGACCTTCACACCCTACACGGACTTCCCACATCCTCCCTATAGTTACATCACTATAGTTCATTCTGCTGTTAGTTAAGATCATCGCAGAAAACTTTACTTGTTTCGTCTCGTCGTGGGTGAACAGAACGTATCGAGGCTTTCTACTACCATTACTTTCTATTACTTTAGATCTATTATTATTTCTATTTGCTATTACTCTATTTATTATTCTATTACAAGTTTCTATTTTTCTATTACTAGTTTCTGTTCGTAGAGGGAGAGGTGATTATTCGTGGTTAGATTCGTGTTCGTGCGGGGAAGTGATGGGTTGAAGATGTGTGGTGTTGTGTATGTAACCTTGGTGCTGCCTCCTTGCCTCCTCCTCCTCCTCCCCCTTCTCCTCCTCCTCCTCCAAAGTTATTCCCCTCATCACCACTATCGTTACCAGCTGTGCATTCATCACCACTACACCATCCCGGATCTAGTGTTATTAAAACCCCTTAAAAATAACATCACCAATACCAGTCACCACTACCACCACACCACCACAGTACTAATCCTTGTCACCAAAATCACAACTACCACCATCACTGCGGCCTCTAACCACAGATCTGATTAATCATTGGCTAACCACAACAGAATAAGTTAACCTCCAATACTGCAGAAGAAGGATATTTTATATTCTCTTATTGTCTTCTTTATAGGGACTGGCAATTTAGCAGGCTTTATGTTATTATTTATTTTGCCCTTGGCCAGTCATTTGTGATGTTAAAAAAGGAGGAGAAGGAGGAGGAGGAGGAGGAGGAGTAGGACAGCGGTAGGATCATAGGAGAGGGTCGTAGGATGGTTGGCAAGGGTCGGTAAGGTTGCCTGGGTGGATGGGAGAGGAAGTTAAGAAGAGCGTCAGTGTTCCGTGGGTCGTCTGTGTGGGAGGACGTACACGCCAGCTCTCGCACGTTGCTTCACTGGCCGTCACACATCGGTACGCCCTCCCGTCTTGTGCCTCCCGGGTTTTGGGTGGCGCTCGTAACTCACGTAACTCGTAACTCAGGGGTCCCCGGTAGGATTGTAACGCCGTAGGACCCCTGGGAAGGATGTTATGAGTCCCAAACAAGGATTTCACGCATTACCGAGTGTGTTACCGTATCGAAAAGTGACGATTTTTTTATTATCCGTCGATTTGGGTGTGATTCGTGGTGTTTGTCGGTCTATTCGTGTTGTTTGGTTGTGTTTAACGACCTAGATTGATTGTTTTTGCTAAGGGCGTGTCTCTACCAAGCCTTCTGAGTATAGTATGCACTGTAGGAGACCTGAAACACACACACACACACACACACACACACACACACACACACACACACACACACACACACACACACACACACACGGAGGTTTGAGAATGTAAGAAAAAATTTATAGAAAAAAGACACTCGTATTTTTTCTTGGCGTGGCCGCGGTGAGCCTCGTGACCGCCGCCCCTTGGTGCCCGCCCTTGGCATGGGTGTGATGGCTGTACCCCGCGGCGCCCCTACCCATGCCCCATACCCACTGGACAACCCCTCAGCCTGGGCATGGATGGGTGGGCAGGGCAGGTGTTGGGTATAGGGTATGGGTAAGGCGATACACTCATACCACAATTTTTTTTACTTGTTCCCGTCCAGTTTTTTCCTATTTATTTATTCATACACTTAAAAATATGCGAAAAATACTCTCAGGAAAAAAATATATTGACGCTTCATATTTGTCCGTGTACATAATTTTCCGTGTGTGTGTGTTGTGTGTGTGTGTGTGTACGCAGCATTAATGTGTGTATGCATGTGTAATACAAAAATATTGACGCTTCATATTTTTCCGTGTGTATGTGTGTATGTGTGTGTGTGTGTGAGAGCTGCCATGTGTGTGTGTGTGTACGTAGTATGTATTTGTGTATGTATACGTTTGGGCATGAGCGAATTTTTATTTTATTTTAGTCTTTTATAATTTTTTGTTTTTTTAACGTTGGAGCCTATAGCGCATGTAGGCTACTTTTTATATTTTTTTAATGTGAGCGTGAGGGTGTGAAAGGAGCATGACAGAGGCGTTGTGAGGTGGTAGGAGGCAATGATGCAACCTTTACCTGAGTGTTGCCAGGTGGGGTGATTACTGAGACACCTGGCGACCTAGAAATTCCTTGATACGTTTTTTATACTTTTTTTCTTGTTCTAACTCGGGTGTTGAAATCAAGGTTAGTGTGTTTTTGTCTTTCGTTTTTCTAGTAAGATTGTAAGACAGACAGACAGACAGACACAGACAGACAGACAGACACATAGACAGACAGACAGACACAGATATACAGGATCTACCACGTGTAGGTCTCGCGGCCTCTTGTAGCTTCCTTATTTTCTTTGTTCTATGTTCTTATTGGCCGTTTGTGTGTTCTGTTTTACAAGATGACTTTCAAAGCGTTTGGTTAATGGTAAAGTTTGTGAAGAGAGAAAAAATAGAAAATCTAGAAAAAAAAGTGAAGTTTTTATATATTTGTGAATCGTAAGGGGAAAAAATATAAATTTAGAAAAAGTAGTAATGCGGAAGTGGGTTTTGTTTATGTGTGTGTACGCGCCTCTGTTGTGTGTGTGTGTGTGTGTGTGTGTGTGTGTGTTTACTAGATGCTCGCTGCTGTATGTGCATATTAAGACTTGTATGGTCGTAACTGTGACGCTTTAAGATGGTCGTAAATTTTGTCTCCGCCAGTTTTTGGTGTGTGTAGAGAGAGAGAGAGAGAGAGAGAGAGAGAGAGAGAGAGAGTCTGACTCATTGATATCTTAATGTAACCTAATCAGTCACATTTCTCGATCTGTAGTGTGATCCTACCCGCATCCTCTCTCTCTCTCTCTTCTCTCTCTCTCTTCTCTCTCTCCTCTCTCTCTCTCTCTCTCTCTCTCTCTCTCTCTCTCTCTCTCCCTCTCTCTCTCTCTCTCTCTCTCTCTCTCTCTTTTTCTCTCTCTTTTTTCTCTCTCTCCTCTCTCTCTCTCTCTCCTCTCTCTCCTCTCTCTCTCTCTCTCTCTCTCTCTCTCTCTCTCTCTCTCTCTCTCTCTCCTCTCTCTCTCTCTCTCCCCCTCCCTCCCTCTCCACTCTCCTCTCTCTCTTCTCTCTCTCGTCTCCTCTCTCTCTCTCTCCTCTCCTCTCCCCCCTCCTTCTCTCTCTCTCTCTCCTCAAATCTGCGGTATACTCCTTCTCGCCTCGCTCTCGACCCAATCGTATCACAAGCGTTCCGTGTTCCTCAAATCCGGTTCGCTCTTGTTGTAGACACTTCCACGCTGACGTTCCTAATCCGGCGAGATGGAACCTACGCTGATTGAGACGGAAGAGGAGACAGAGAGAGAAAAAAAGAGAGAGAGAGAGAGAGAGAGAGAGAGAGGTAGCTGATTGAGATGGAAGAAGAGACAGAGAAAAAGAGATAGATAGGTAGAGAGAGAGAGTGTGTGTGTGTGTGAGAGAGAGAGAGAGAGAGAGAGAGAGAGAGGTAGCTGATTGAAAGGGAAGAGGAGACAGAGAAAAAGAGAGATAGAGAGAGAGAGAGAGAGTGTGGTGTGTGTGTGTGTGTGAGAGAGAGAGGTACTTGATTGAAATGGAAGAGGAGATAGAGAGAAAAGATAGATAGGTAGAGAGAGAATGAGAGAGTGTGTGGGTGTGTGTGTGTGAGAGAGAGAGAGGTAGGGGGGGCATAAAGGTCAAGAGAGGTGACTTTAGTTATGGTGCGAGTGGTCGGTAACGTGAAATATGGAAGGCGCGGAAGAGATAAGGGAGCGTTCCGTGGGGCGGTGGAGGGAGGCGGGCTGGCATGTGGCGGCGGGAGGAAGTTACAAGGCAGCGGTGAGGATGACTGGCTCTTTACCGCGTCCACGTCTGAGGGGCGCTGGACAGGTATGAGGGAGTGAGCGATGGTGTGAAGGTTAGTTATGCGACCACCACGACGAAGGGTGTGCCGAAGGAGGGAGAACCATACACCCCTAGAGCTTTACTCTACCTATAGGTGCCTCTTTGTTACTCCTGAAGATGCGATACAGTAGCTTAAGAAAATAAGGAAACTACAAGAGGCCGCGAGACCTACACGTGGTAGTTCCTGTTACGTAACACTACCTACATCCACCTTTCATCCATTAATCCACCCTCCATTAATTTATCCAACCTCCTTTTAAAGCTCCCTATTGACTCCTGCAGTAGCGTAACCCTGAAACAGCCAAGGTCATGGCGATAAGCGGCCTGAGTGCATGCGGCAGAGCGGAAAATATGCAGATAGTATCAATGCTTCTGCGATCCTTAAGGCGCCTCCGTCGGTCCAGGAATCTTTACACCCCGACGGAGACTGACCGCGGGTGGCAAGTGCGTCCTGCTAGCCTTACCGGGGGGCGCCTTACTGGGGAGGACGCAGGGGGGTACACCGGGGGGCTTCGCAAGGGGTACACTGGGATAGTTTACTTTCCTGGCTTCGTTCCCATCGTCTCTCCAAATCAAGTGTTTCTTATCGCTTCGTTGGAGATCCCTGCTTCTAAAACTGTGATGATGCGCCATTCAAGCCTCTTCTAGCACTCGGTAGGGCGGCGCCACCAGGACCCAAGCACCTCAAGGGCCCACTTCCTGCTTCTGTGCGTTAGGCGTTGCGGGGAGAGCCAGACGGAGCATAACGACGTCCCGGGGGCCTCGACGCAGCAGCTGACCGGCGTAGCGCTGCGTCATGGCGTCCCGGCGTGTCATGCAGCTGTGTCATGGCCGCGGTGCCTGTCTCCGTGTGGTGCAGGAAGTGGCAGTGACGTAAATGGATGGTGTTTCACTAGGGCGTGTATCGCATCCTTCCCGTGTTCCTGGCAGGCTGGGGAAGGTCGCTACAGGCCGGGGAAGGTCACTACAGGCTGGGGAGGGTCGCTACAGGCTGGGGAAGGTCGCTACAGGCCGAAGAAGGTCGCTACAGGCCGGGGAAGGTCACTACAGGCTGGGGAAGGTCGCTACAAGCCGGGGAAGGTCACTACAGGCTGGGGAAGGTCGCTACAGGCCGGAGAAGGTCGCTACAGGCTTAGGAAGGTCGCTACAGGCCGGGGAAGATGCTACAGGCTGGGGAAGGTTGCTACAGGCTGGGGAAGGTCGCTACAGGCCGGTGAAGGTCGTTACAGGCCAGTGCATGTAGTGAAGGGCGAAGGAGAAGGTTTTAAGAGGCTGTAGCGTCCATTAGAGGCGCGGGAGTGGCTGAGTAATGGTTGTAGGGGCTGATCGTTCCCGTGATGGCTGGGTGACGAGAAAAAACATGGGTAAAAAAAGTAATAATGATAGCAAACGACACGTCACTTCACACCTCATCACCAGTATCACCACCACCATCATCACCACCAGTACAGCACCATCCCATCTACCACCACCACTATACCTTCAACACCTTTTTACACACACACACACACCACAAACCATAACTTAGCAACACCCCAGAAGTCGTAGTGTAAAGATCAGTGTAGCGTGACGGAAAACCATGTCGACCACCCCATTACCACGCCTCACGCCCCTGTAACCACTCGCCCCCAACCCCCTACACCCCAACACCCACAACTGCCCACAACACATTCCAACCTACCCCCAAGTCACAACCCCCCCAACACCCACAACTGCCCACAACACATTCCAACCTACCCCCAACCCCCCAACACCCTCAACACCCACAACTGCCCACAACACATTCCAACCTACCCCCAACCCCCCAACACCCCCAACACCCACAACTGCCCACAACACATTCCAACCTACCCCCAACCCCCCAACACCCCCAACACCCACAACTGCCCACAACACATTCCAACCTACCCCAAGTCAAACCCCCCCAACACCCACAACTGCCCACAACACATTCCAACCTACCCCCAACCCCCCAACACCCACAACACCCACAACTGCCCACAACACATTCCAACCTACCCCCAAGTCACAACCCCCCCAACCACACTATAGTCTATTTCTTTTAGCGAAGCAAAAATTCCATTCTATCATAAGGTCTCATGCTTAAAATGATGCCTATGTTTACCTGATAATATGGTATCTTAAGGTCTCGTGCTTGAAATGATGCCTATGTTTACCTGATAATATGGTATCTTAAGGTCTCGTGCTTGAAATGATGCCTATGTTTACCTGATAATATGGTATCTTAAGGTCTCGTGCTTGAAATTATGCCTATGTTTACCTGATAATATGGTATCTTAAGGTCTCGTGCTTGAAATGATGCCTATATTTAACTAATAATAAAGTTAACTACTGTATGATAAAATACAACTGAAATTTAGAGGAAGCGTAGTATTCCCTTCTCCTGG
>JACEEZ010015750.1:127500-155000 GCA_016584305.1 Chionoecetes opilio
AGTTGAGGCTGAAGAGAAGAGGGAGAGAGGGAGGGAGGGAAGTTTGAAGGAGTACTGTGAGAGGAGAGAGGAGAGAGGAGAGAGGGAAGGAGGTAGGAAGGGAGAAGCGTATATGCGGGGAAGGTTTAGCTATTTTAGTCCTTCTTTCTTTCTTTCTCTGCTCCTTTTCATCTCCATATCCCTCTTATTACCACTGTTCCTCCTTTATTACCTTATTAGCTTATCCTTCCTCCTTACCTCCTTTTTTCTTCCCTTTCTTAATTCTATCTTTTATTTCCTGCTCCTTTTTCCTTCTAGTTTGCCTCCATTCCATCTATCCTCCCTCCCTTTTTGTCCCTTTCCTCCTTTTCTCCCTTCTTTTTTCAGCCCTTTACTCCCTTTTCCCTTCCTTTCCTCCATTTCTTCCTTTGTTCCCTTCCTTTCCTCCCTTTCTCTTTTCCTTTCCTCCCTTTCTCCCTTCCTTTCCCTCCTTTCGTCCTTTATTTTCTCCCTTTCTCCCTTCCTTTCCTCATTTCTCCCTTCCTTTCCTCCCTTTCTCCCTTCCTTTCCTCCCTTCTTCCCTCCTTTCTCTCCCTTTCTCCCATTCCTACAAGTGTCCCGGGCTATTCTTACCTCCACCTCCTACCTGTAATTAACTTTCCCTCGGCCCCAGGCTCAGGTATACGACTTGAACCTCCCTCCCTCCGATCAGTTAAGAGGCCACATAATGCTATCTTAAATGGGCAGTGTCGCGTATCTATGCCTTATCTTAGTTGTGGTATTCTTCTTTTATCTCACCTTTGATTTTCTTTCTGTCTTCTTTTTCAGATATATTTTTCATTTTTTATTTTGTGTAGGGTTAAGTTTTTTTTTTTATTCATGTTTTATTATCGGTTTTTTTCCACGTTTCTGTTTAAATTTATTGTGATTTATCTTATCTTACGGATCTTTGACTTCTCTTTAAATTTTTATTTTTATTTTCTGTATTGTATCCGAATTATCTAAGCTCAGGTTATTATTTTTTATTTTTCTATTATTGCTTATTTTTCCATATTTCTGTTTTGAGTCAATTGTGATTATCTTGTTTATCTCCAATTCCTTTCTTCCATTTTTCTCTCCTTGGGAAGAAAAGGAGAATAGGAAGAAGGACTCACTGAAAAAAGGAAGGAAGGAAGGAGAGAGTGAAAGAAAGTTGGGTCCACAGTAACGGTGTTTAATGGGTAAAGGGTGAGATAGATGATGATTAATGGGGAGATAACAGATGGGAAGGGCGGCAGAGGGAAGGATGGGGGAGGCTCCGACACTACCACCATCACCATCACCACCATCATCACCATCACCATCACTATTTTTCATACTATTAGTATATTAGTTCTCAAAAGAAGCTATATTATTTATCAAAGGAGTTTACTTTTAAAGAAGACTTTGTGATCGACCGCAACGTTAAACGAGGACCATCACTGCGTTAGACAAAACCGCGCTATACAAAACAGCGCTATACGAGATCTGCGTGTCATATGATAGACGGTAGTGGCAGCGTTAAGTGGCAGAGGCAAGGTGAAGGTGACGCTGAAGGAGGAGGAGGAGGAGGAGGAGGAGGCAAGGCATATCCAGGTGTCTAGAGAAGGAGAACAAGAAGGAAGTAGAGGTCAGGAGTAAGGAAGAGTGAAGGAAGGGATAGGAAGGAGGAGGAGGAGGAGGAAAAGGAAGAGGCAATGCATATCCAGGTGTCTAGAGAAGGAGGACAAGAAGGAAGTAGAGGTCAGTAGTAAGGAAGAGAGAAGGGTGGGGTAGGAAGGAGGAGGAAGGGTGGCTTATGAGTATAGTGAAGGCAGGGATAGGAAGGAGGAGGTCAGGAGGAAGGGTGGCTTATGAGTAGCATCAGACAGGCAGGTGGGCGAGTGTCCTGAGGTCCGAACCAATCAGAAGATAAGCCGCTATGGTCTGGAACCTGATTGGCTAGTCGGCACACGCAAGCAGAGGTGATGGTGGTGGCAGGCTGGCAGCGGGGGTGGTGGTGTTGGTGGTGGGGGTGTTGGGGGGGTGTTGGTGGAGGGTTGGATGGTGAGTGGTGGGGTGGTTGTGGTGTGGTGGGGGTAAGACAAGATGTGGATGTGGTTTATCTGCATTACCTGTGGCGCCGTGGGTGAGGTCGGGCGCGCGTGTGTGTGTGTGTGTGTTTATCCTGAAGAAGGCGTTGACGAAGGAAGGTGTTTGTGGGTATACTAGATGGGTGTTCCTCCTCCTAGCGACGCGACTCTTCCAAACACGGTACTGTTCCTGGATTCTGAGAGAGAGAGAGGAGAGAGAGAGGAGAGAGAGAGAGAGGAGAGAGAGAGAGAGAGAGAGAGAGAGAGGAGAGAGAGAGAGAGAGAGAGAGAGAGCACGGAAAAAAAGAATGAATGAGGAAATGTGGAACTGGATAACGGGAAACAAGTACTTCTTTTTATTGAGAGAAGACACCCCCGTTATGCAGAGGAGGAGGAGGAGGGAGAGAGGAGGAGGAGGAGGAGGAGGAGGAGGTGGAGGAGGCCATTCTACAAAGGTAGGAAAGGAGATGCAACTTAACCAAAAACTCAAATATACTTTTACAAACTCTAATAATATAACACTTTTTAAAGGCAGAATTTAAAAGACACTGAATTTAAAGTGCGTTTGGAAATAGATAAGTTTGTTTACTGTAAATATGTTTATGATTAATTAGATAAATACAATAGGATATGCGTATATTTTTTTTCTGAGATGTATGTAAAAAAAAAAAAAAAAGGGATTTGAATTGGAGGAGGGTGAGAAAGAGAAGCCATCATCAAAGCTGCTGAGGGTGACACCTTTAATTGACCCTAGTTTGACCTCGCCTGTGATCCTGACCCATCACGTAACCTTAGCTAACCCGAGAGCCGATCCTGCCACGCTTCACGCCGATAGAATTAGCCGAAGGAGAATTAAATGTCAGACGAGACACACACACACACACACACACACACACACACACACACACACACACACACACACAGACACTTACACACACACACACACGCGTAAGGTCCTAATACGCGGCGAGTTTGGAGAGGTGCCAGAGTGTGTCTGTGTGTGTGTGTGTGTTATGTGTGTGCGGGGAGGTCACCTGTGTGGTGTGTGGTGTGTGTTTGTGTGTGTGTGAGTGAGGGAAGGAAGAACTATAATCACTAGTTACCTTTTTTTTTAATTAACAATGTAGTAAGTGCTCAGACAATCACATTTTTTTTTCTTGGCCAGTCAGTGTGATATAAAAAATAAATAAAAATTGCCACATCGGAGAATAATTTCACGGGTTTTTTATGAAGGCATTACAATAACAATCCATTTTCTCCACACCGAACCACCCAAATTCAACCATTACGTTATAACACGCTACCATGAATACCCGGACCACCATAACTCAACCATTACGTTATAACACGCTATCATGATATACCCGGACCAACCATAACTCAACCATTACGTTATAACACGCTACCATGATATACCCGGACCAACCATAATTCAACCATTACGTTATAACACGCTACCATGATATACCCGGACCAACCATAACTCAACCATTACGTTATAACACGCTACCATGATATACCCGGACCAACCATAACTCAACCATTTCGTTATAACACGCTACCATGATATACCCGGACCAACCATAACTCAACCATTACGTTATAACACGCTACCATGATATACTCGGACCAACCATAACTCAACCATTACGTTATAACACGCTACCATGATATACCCGAACCACCCATAACTCAACCATTTCGTTATAACACGCTACCATGATATACCGGACCACATAAGCAACCAGCACCCTTCCATTAACCCGACCACCATATTCCCATCGTCTACTACACGCTACCCTGATATACCGTCCCCTACTCACATTAGTTATAGACATGCAAGTATTACACCACATAATCTAAATTGTATAAACGTACTGAATAGACAACCATAACTAGACCATTAGTTATTTGACACGCTACATGATATACCTACACTATAACTCAACCATTTCGTTATAACACGCTACCATGATATACCGGTACTCCGACAAGCAACCAGCGCCCTTCCATTAACCCCGTCACACAGGTGGTTCCTCGGCTCCTAACTACACCTACAGGCAATTACAGTCCTTCTCCAGGTAGTTAGAGGAATCATGGCAAGTTATTACACCTCAGTAAATCTTAAAGGGGAGTAAGTGTTAGTGTGGCAATTAGAACATTCAAGTTTGAAGCCACTAGACACTGCGGTTGTATCTCTGGAGGTTATTATTATTATTATTATTATTATTATTATTATTATTATTATTATTATTATTATTATTATTATTATTATTATTTATTGTTTTCGTTGTTATATTAAAAGTAAGATAGAGTAATGAAGGGAAGAAAAAGGAGAGGAGGAGGAGGAGAGAGAGAGAGAGAGAGAGAAGAGAGAGAGAGAGAGAGAGAGAGAGAGAGGAGAGGAGAGAGAGAAGATGAGAGAGAGAGAGAGAGAAAGTGGTTTGAGAAGGAAAGAGGGGAGGTGGAGGTAGGCATACCACGAAAAAAAGCAAAAAGACAAAACACCAAAGAAAACGTATAGATAGGCCTTGTCGCCCTTAACAAGAAGATGACGGGTGGCGCCCCTCCCTGCCCTGATGTCTCTGTCTCGTAGCCTCGACATGTCTCCACTCCAAGGGTTCGAACCCCCCATAGAGGTTCCCATTCCTTATAAGTATAGATTCCGATCCCATACCATTCTCCTGAGCCTCCTGAGTGAACCCTTTATCCCTTTATCCCCAAAACCGTAATCCTGTCCAAAGGCTGATTACATGTTGTTTTTAGTGACTTGTTTTTATATCGTGTGACTAAAGTCTATTTTTTAACGAGGGCGCACCTCCATTCCTATGTCTCGTCTCGTAATGCCTATGTTACCTGATAATATGGTTACTATGGTAAAACACTAAGTTTAACATACTTGTATTCCCTCTCCTGGCATCAACTAGCCATAGTAAGCCCACCTGGGTCAGATTTTTCACCTTAAAAAACCCAGGTATAATGTAAGTAAAATGTTTGTGATAAGGCATTGGATTCGTGTACCACAGCTTTTTTCAAGTTGTTAATCTCAAGTTGGGATCTTAATGTTCTTGTTGAAATTTACCATCTTTAAAGTGGTTAGTAGCTATGGTAATACGCTAATTTGGGAATGGTATGCCTTCAGGGCCACACTTACATCACGCTCCTGTGGGTCGGGCATTTCCTCCCTTTAAACCAAGATAATGTAGGTACAGTCGTAATAGGCATTGGTTGGGGTGGTGGGGTGTCAAGGTGTAGGTATGGCAGGGGGGTTGCTGGGTATTGGGTGGATTGGTACTACATGGAAGGGTCGTTGATAGGGAGGGTTTAGGAGGATAAAGAAGGGGGTCTTATTGCTCTGGGTTCGGCTCGTGTGATGCTAAGGGAAGAACGGGGTCAGTTAGAAGATAGTGGTCTCCTACGAAGGGGGAGAGGGGGGTTGGGTTATAAGGAGGAAGTAGAGGAGGGGTTCGGGTTACCAGGGGAGGATGGTACAGGAGGGAATGGAAGGTGGGTGGTTTAGGAGGATAGAAAGGAAGGAGTACTGGTTTATAAATGGGTGGAAGGGGAAGGAGATTGGTTATAGAGGGAAGGAAGGAAGGAGAAGGGTTAAAAGGAGGGACGAAGGAAGGAGAGAAGGAAGGAGATGGGTAAGGAAGAAGGAGATGGTTACTAACAGGTTGGAGAAAAGAGGGAAGGAAAATTGAGGTTGGTAATGGGAGGGAAAGGAGGAAGGGAAGGAAGGAAGATTGGGTTGGTTACTACAGGAGGACAAGGGAAGAAAGTCAATTATTATAACTGAAGTTTTAGTATTCTCTTCTGTTAATGTCGTTGTGATACGTGTACTGTTTGTTAGGTTGTGTTATAACGTATAGTACATGTTTGTGTCTGGTATAAGAGTGACTGAAGACTCCTTTTTTATACCTGTTAATTGTTTATACCTGTACCACGCGACCTGTGTGTGTGTGTGTGCGTATGTGTGCAGGTTCCTCCTCCTTCGTCCGCCCTTTTTCGGGAGGGGATAAAGGGATTCCGTGGCGAGGTGTCAACACGAGGGGAAGAAAAGGCTTGAAAAAGGGTTAAAGGGGCGAAGTGTGTGGCCCCTCGTGACCCCCTGGCGTGTGCGTGTGTGTGTGTGTGTGTGTGTGTGTCTGTGTGTGTGTGTGTGTGTGGGCGTGTGTGTGTGTTACTGTGTGTGTCTGTGTGGGTGGGTGTATGCGCTTCTTGCATAATGAACACACACCCACACACACACACACACACACACACACACACACACACACACACACACCACGCACACACACACACACACACACACACACACACACACACACACACACACACACACACACACACACACACACTTAACCTTGGGGCCGTACTCTTAACCCCCAAAACGGCGAGCCATTACTGATTCCACGGTGCCCTTGTAGATTGCCTTCTCGCGTTGGCCGGGGAAACGGGGAGACGGATTAGTTATGCAGAGGCGAGGCGTGACGCGCGGTAACTCCCGAGAGAGAGAGAGAGAGAGACAGAGAGAGAGAGAGAGAGAGAGAGAGAGAGAGAGAGAGAGAGAGAGAGAGAGAGAGAGAGAGAGAGAGTTATACTAAAAGGTTTAAAACAGACCAGCAATAATAAAACAAAATAAAAAATTAGAGCAAAAAAATGGAAATTAAACCTTCAAGATTGCAATATGTAAAAAACCCACATCTAGGGCAATTAAAGCCACTGATTAGGAGACATAATTAACGTTGCCCAGAATATAATAAGGCATGATGAGAGAAATTGAATAAAAACGATGATTATAAGAAGAATGTCGAAATTTAAGCCAATCCGTGGAGTTCTTTACATCAGCGCAAAATGTTATCGTGTCAGCGTCGGTCACTTAAATGTCATCAATGGAATGCAAACAATGACAGAATAATGATTAAAGTCAAGGTGAAGTTAACGAAAGATCAAGAATAAGAAAAAAAGAAAAGTAAGATAAGATAAAAAGAGAGAAAAGAAAATAAGAACAAGAGGCAATTGTCTATTCCTATATTACTTTTTAATTTTTATGTAGTTAAATAATTAGGAAATGAAAGACTTTTTAAACGCTAGAATATTGTGATTATTTTTCCTTTATTTTGCACATTTTGACCTACTTATAAACACACACACACACACACACACACACACACACACACACACACACACACACACACACACACACACACACACACACACACACACACACACACACACACACACACACACACACACACACACACACACACACACACACACACACACACACGCTAAATCCTTCTCTCATTGCCCTTCCCTTCTTCCTCCCGTTATTATCTATTCCTTATGTGACGGGCTAAGAATGTGCGTGGGAAACAGAGGCAAAGGGGAGAGGAAGAGGAGGATAGAAGGAGAGTGAAAGGAGAAAGGAAGGAGAGAGGAAGGGGAGGAGAGAACTGATGGAGAGTGAAAGGAACGAGGAGGAGGAGGGACAGGAGGAGAAAATAAAAAAGGAAGGCGGAGGGGAAGTATTGCATCAAGGGAGGAGTTGTATGCAGTTTGGATTAGGAAGCGAAGGTCCTTTGGGAAGCAGGTGGGACGCCCTTTGTACCCAGACACCTGACGGGACTCTGTGGCAAACCGAGGACCGAGTATTGAAAGGTTGCGGTGAAGAGAGAGAGAGAGAGAGAGAGAGAGAGAGAGAGAGAGAGAGAGAGAGAGAGAGAGAGAGAGAGAGAGAGAGAGAGAGAGAGAGAGAGAGAGAGAGAGAGACAGAGAGAGAGAGAGTAGTGGTGTCAGGATGGTATTTTAGGGAACTGATGATGACAGGCAGAGGGTTTAGGAGGAGGGAAAAAAGGAGAAGACAAAAATATAAAAAATAATCGTAATCCATTTCTACCTTCCTTTACCCTTCCTATATTCTTTCCATCACAACTTAACTTCTCTCCCTATTCATTCTTTCATTACTACACCTATGAGTTTCTTTCCTATTCCTCTCCACCTTCTCTTGCTTTATCCAGTTCTTCCTCTCCTCCTTCTCCTGGTCGTGGGTCCTCCGGTAGGTAGATGGAGAGGGTGATGATAGGGATCGTGTACCCATCATTACCCTTGCCAGGAGCCACAGTATCGCCGCTGATGGGATCTGAAGGCACGTCCATCAGACAAACTTGTGGCCCAGGAACCTGATTTGCCGGGCAGTTCGAGGTCGGAGGAGCGAGAGGCAACTTGGAATCGCCAGGTCTTGCATTATCCCCACTTGAAGCCTTGTAGTAAATATAAATAGGGTTGGCTTAAAATAGGTTAATATCGTGTTTGGAGTACCCAGCGTCTGATTTCTGTGTCCAATAGGTGACTAAATAGGGCGTAGACTGTAGAGAGTTATCCTGTATAAATAGGCTGGACTCATGTCTTGTAGTAAATAGGGTTGACTTAGGCTGACTTAAAATAGGTTGATATCTTTTTTAGAGTCCTTAGGGTCTGATTTGAGCCCGTACGGTTACTAAATAGGTCCTTGAGAGTACCTTGTATAAATAGGCTTGACTTAATGCCATGATTCGGTGAGTTTTGGAGTAGCCAGGGTCTGATTTGAGTCCGTAAGTATACTAAATAGGGCGTAGAGAGTACCTTGTATAAATAGGGTTGAGTTAAGTAAATAGGTAATGATAATAAAGAGGTAATGCCACGATTCGGTGAGTTTTTAGAGTACCCAGGGTCTGATTTGAGTCCGTAAGGTGACTCAATAGGGCGTAGAGTACCCTGTATAGTACCTAACCCTGTAATGACCTTGGGCTGTACAGTACACCTGGAGGAGACGCTGACGGAGGGAGATAAAAGAGTAGACATAAGGTAGATAAAAGGAGGTAGATACAGGAGGTGATGACGAGTCCTTCCCTGCAATAACAAGAGGAGACGCTGACGGAGGGAGATAAAAGAGTAGACATAAGGTAGATACAAGGAGGTAGATACAGGAGGTGATGGTGAGTCCTTCCCTGCAATAACAAGACGTCCTGTCACATCACTCACGTCGCTGATATGTTAACGAAGGTGATCTGCAGAAGGCACGCAGCAGGAGGCATGAGATAGGTGATCCTGATGGTGATGGAAGGTTCTTAGGGTCCCCGGGTGGTAAATAATAATTAGTGTTAGGTTCTTGATGTGCCTTGTGAGGTGTCCGGCCGCGCCCCTTGTGTGCCCAGGTGTGTGGTTACTGCCCAGGTGACTGTTAAAGACTCGCCTGGACCGGGTACCTTTTTGGGTGCTGTGGTGTTATCTGACGTGAATGAGGAAGGGAAGGGAGGAAGGAAGGAAGGAAGGCGATGAGAAGTAGGAGGAAAAGGAGGAAGGTGATGAAGATAGGATACTGTGATGAAGAAAGGATAAGGAAGGAAGGAAGGAAGGGAGAGAAGGTGATGAAGAAAGGGTAGTGTGGTATTGGAAGGAAGGATGGAGAGAAGTGTGGAAAAGGAGGAAGATGATGGTAGGATACTGCGATGATGGAAGGGAAGGGAAGGAAGGAAGGAAGGAAGGAAGGAAGGAAGGAAGGAAGGAAGGAGAAAAGTGAGGAAATGGAGGAATGGTGAAGGATGTAATGATGGAAGGAAAGGGTGGAATGAAAGGTATAATGGAAGGAAGGAAGAGTAAGGAGAGATGCAAGAAAGACAAATGGAAGAAGAGAGAGAGAGAGAGAGAGAGAGAGAGAGAGAGAGAGAGAGAGAGAGAGAGAGAGAGAGAGAGAGAGAGAGAGAGAGAGAGGAAGGAAAAAGGAGGACTTATTAGGAAGGAGGGAGGTATGGGAGGAATGTGCTCTTATATAGGAAAGGAAGACACGGAGAGGAACCAAGCCTTTCACGCCACATTGGTAACACTGATGTCAGGCGTGAGTCACCCTATTGGCAACACTGCTAGTTAGTCGGCTAAACAAGCATCTTATTTTGAACTACACGTCCTCGCTTGGGGTGTATATTTGTACACACACACACACTAAGCAGCTTGTTTTGGTATATATTCTCCTCCAGAAAAATAAAAATACCGAAGAACTTGGCGAAAATTTAACTTTATTTACTTCTATTGGTTCTTAGAAATACTACATAGGTCTATTTATTTTCTTAACTTCTTCGCTTAATTTTTAATATATTCCCCACTCAAAAAATATTATTTAACCAAAAATCGACTTTATTTACTTCTCTTGGTTCTTAAAAGTACAGGAGACAATTTATTTTCTTAATATTTCTGCCTCGCGGTTCGTTCCCACCTTGTAAACAGAGGGTGAGAACCGGTCGGCGGGAAGTGTAAACCTCAGCCTGGGACGCGGCGGATCGAGGCAACATTGTTATCAGGTGATAAGCGACGCTCTAAACTTAACTCTGGTCAGGTCTTAACTCCTAACAGGCGGCCGCTCGTTGCATACATTCACCACAACAGGCAAAGTGGTCTGAATCGATGCATATTTAACGCCAATGCAAAAGTGGAAGCTACATATTTTTGCGGCAATGTAAAAGCTGGAAGTTCAAATGTCGTGTCTTTCAATGGAATTATACCATGTTGTTCAAATTTATTCTATCTCTTGAAGATTTGATGAAAATTTGTGTTAGTTATGTAAAGACTTAGATTAATATACATGGTTACCAGAATTAAGATAAATTACTATACATTTTACTGCTATCTAGTAAATGTCTCAAATTGTTACATAGTACGTTGTTATTCGTTACTTATATAGACCAAAACAAACCGACAAGAAAATATACCATTCGCGATGGAGGAGTGAAGGCAAGTTTTGTTTTATGTTTACTGTAATGTGTGAATACAAGGCAAAATGTTTTGGTAAATAAAATCAAGGCAAACACATTTTGTGAAGTAATGTGACAAAAAGATACAAACAACAACATCTTTAAAGTTACTGATTGACTTCAAAAAATAATAATCGGATCTTGTAAGAAATACAAAAGTGTGTTCAAATGTATGACTTGACATTATTATACACATCAATTATAAACCAGTCTTAATATCACAAGGGAAACTCACTCTTACATCCATTCACCATTAGAACACCCGGTAAGAAGTCCAATGGTGAGCCTATTAATGGAATGATCACCACCACCCACTATCACCACCAACAAACTTTGAAGAAGATATATTAGGTGTTGCTATGCTCTATATCCATCGTTTATTAGCATATGTGGTGGTGATGAGAGTACCATGTGGGGGTTGATGTTGAGCATGTGGTGTTAAGGGGCGATGGTGGTGATGAAGTGTGGCGGAATGAGGAATAAGGGGAGAATAGGAATAAAGAAGGAGGAAGGGAGAATGAGAAAGAGGAGGAGGGGGTCACAAGAAGACTTAATGTAATCTTAACGGGATGGAAGAAAGAGAGAGAGAGAGAGAGAGAGAGAGAGAGAGAGAGAGAGAGAGAGAGAGAAGAGAGAGGAGAGAGAGAGAGAGAGAGAGAGAGAGAGAGAGAGAGAGAGAGAGGGAAAAGAAAGAAGAGTAGAAGGTAATGGATGAAAAGTAAGAGAAGAGAGAGAGGAAGAGGAGAAACATATGGGAGCAAAAAAATATCAGGAAGGAAGTAGAAGAAGAACCGGTTGAGTGAGTGACCAGAGAGCGATAGGAGGAGGAGGAGGAGGAGACCTGGTTCACCTCGCCCCACACTGATACCAAGTTCAAGGCACCGGTACAGCCAACTCCTCGGGCAGGCCAGTGACCACCCTCCTCCTCCTCCTCCTCTTCGCCTTATATGCACCTCCACCACAGCTGTTTGGCGGCCTGCAAATGGATAAAATGCGGATCGAAGGAGGCTTGACTTGAGGAGGAGGAGGAGGAGGAGGAGGAGGAGGAGGAATTACCGCCTATTGGAGCGTGTGAGTGAAGGGTCGGATTTCCTTCCTCTTATACATCGTCATTATGAAAATCTCCTCCTCCTCCTCGTCTTCCTTCTCCTCCTCCTTGTTCTTCTTCTCATTTGGACGCAAGGAAGAAGAAGAGGAAGAAGAGGTGCTGACTTAAACACAGGAAAACATTGAGAGTCGCAGTGAAGACCTTTAAAGGGACCGAAGGAAGGGCAGGTGAAATTAAAGTCTTTATAAGTTTCTCTCTCTCTCTTTTTCCTCTCTCTCTCCCCTTTTCTCTCTTCTCTCCCCTCTCTCTCTCTCTCTCTCTCTCTCTCTCCTCCTTCTCTCTCTCTCTCTCTCACGTCTCTCTCTCTCTCTCCCCTTCTCTCTTCTCCCTCCTCTCAATCTCGTCTCTCTCTCTCTCATCTCCTCTCTCTCTCTCTCTCTCTTTTCATCTCCTCCTTCTCTCTCTCCTCTCGTCCTCTCATCTTCTCTCTCTCTCTCCTTCCTCCTCCTCCTCCTCCTCCTCCTCCTCCTTTAATATCCATCTTGTCATCTCTCAAACTTTCTCTTCCCTCTATTTCCTTTTCAAATTCCCATTTCATTCTTCTCCCCCACATCATTATTCCCCTCATTCCTGCCCCATCCCCTTTTACCACCCCTTTATCATTCCCTTATTTTCCCTGCCCCCTCTGTCATTACCCCGTCTTCTATTCGTCGTCACCTTCACCACCTTTTCACCCTTTACCTCCGCTGCCTCACGATGCCACAACCTTTTCCTGCCACGCGACACCCTTCAGTAAGACAAGAAAGCCCACTCATGATAATCTTTGCCATTCTTACATAGCATCCTTCTTTAGTCCTTGGCGATATCCTACGTGTTGTTAGGGCGTAAGAATCCTGAAAATTGGGACTCACTGAAGGAGTATTATAACATCCTAAGGCTTTCAGGAATATATTATAAGTCGTTTGGTAAAAAAAATGAATGAAAAATTTAAATATTTGAATCCTGTTTTGGAAAAAGGGGGGCCCGACTGAAGGACTTATAAAATTTCCTAAGCTAGGGGGGAAAAAAAATGCTTTGGGGTTGGGTTTGGGTTCAAAAATATGAAGATAGATGAGGCACAGAAGATAACATGAAGACGTGGTAGGGAATTGTTAAGATAAATAATACAGCGCCGAAAATGTGTTTGAGACGCACTGAAGAACTATTACAACATTTCTTAGTTCTTTTGGGAATAGGAGAACAAGAGGAATTAAATAATTTATGTAAAAAAAAAAAGATAGATTAGGAATTGAAGGTAAAATGAAGACATGATAGGAATATATTTAGAAGAGAAACAGTACTGCTCTTGAGACCTTATAGAGTACAGAGGTCTAGGAAAGTATTAAGTTGTTGTTTGTTCAAAAAATTAAAGTAGATGAGAACCTGAAGATAAAGTAAAGACGTGGTAGGAATGTATTTAGAATAGAAACAGTACTGCCCTCGAGACCTTATAGAGTACAGTGGGACATAAGGGGCGCCCTGGACCGCCTGGGGGGGGGAAATGACAGTGGAAAAAGGGACCCCCCGAAGGAAGCCGGCACATAGATGACGGGAAAACGGGAAACCCCCCCGGGGAAGATGAAGATGGACGTTTGTCTTTGTGGGTATAGCAGAGGGGGAGGAAAGGGAAGGAGGAAGGGGAGAGAAGAAAAGGGAAAGGGGAAGGGAAAAAAAGGGGGAAGGGGAGGGGAAAAAAGGGGAAAAGGAGGGGACGGGGTTTTTTAGGAAGGTTAAAGCCCCGTGTTTAATGAAGGATCAAACTGCCAATTGTAACAAGAAAAAGGGCTGGTTTTAAGAGGTAGTTGTAAGGGGAGGAGGGTTTTTGTTTTTCTTTTGGGGGGATGTGGGGAAAGGGGTGTGTGCTTGTGGGGTGTGTGTGTGTGTGTGTGTGGGGGTGTGTGTGTGGTGGTGTGTGTGTTTGTTTTTGTGTGGGGTTTCCTGTGTGAGTCTTGATATACAATTATTTTTTTTTCATTGTTTTCTTTCATTTCCTCTTTTATTTTTATTATATCTCTTCCTTTTATCTTAGTTTTTAGTTTATTTTTTCTTCTTTCCTTCCCCTCCTCCTCCCCCCTCCCCCTTTCCCCCTCCTCTCCCCCTCCCCCTTCCTCCTCCCCCCTTGCGGTCATAAGCACTTAAAGGGTCAACATACATACATAAAAAACGTTCACAATTGCACCTAACCCGCAACTCTTTGCTCCCACATTTCACCCATTTCCCTTTCATTCTTTTTTTTTTTTTAAATTAAAAAGGAAAATTTAAAACAAAAAAATAATAAAAAAACGAAGAAATTTTTAAAAGGGATTCGTTTTTTGGGTATATTTCTTTAATTTTTCAGTTCTTTAAAATATCTCTCTCTCTCTCTCTCTCTCTCTTTCTCTCTCTCCCTATCTCTTTCTCTCTCCCCTTCTCTCTCTCCTCTCTCTCTCTCCCCCTCTCTCTTTTCTCTCTCTTTCTTCTTGCAAACATTTTGCTAGATCACCCCCTTAATCATCGTTTCAAATTGTCTTGGACATCGCACTTTGGGGAGAACCTAATTTTGGCGAAGGAGGCTTCTGCTTCTCCCCTCCTTCCCCCCCTTCCCCTTTCCTTCCTCGAACCCCCCACCAAAACCCCCCCCTTGAAACACTACCCTCACTTCACCTTTTTTACTCCCCTCCTCCTCCTCCTCCTCCTCCTCCCTTCTCCCCCTCCTCCTCCTCCCCCTTTCCTCCTCCCCCCTCCCCTTTCCTCCCCTTCCTCCTCCTCCTTTTTCCTCCCCCCACCCCCACAGAACGCGGGGGTCACGCCCCCGTTTCCGCAAATACTAATCAAAGTAAAAAATTTCAAGCCCCCTAAAAAAAGGGGAACCGTAACCCCCGGCCGGAAAAACCCTTTCACCCCAAGGTTCCCAAAAAATATAAAAGGAAACCCTTAAATTACTCTACACAAATGCCGAAGCATTTTTTTAAAGCGTAACGAATTTTTAGCATACGTGTTCCCCAAAAACGCCGATATCGCCGATCACGAGATTTTGGTTAAACAAAAAAGAAAAAAACTTTTATTAGCTAAAATTTACCCCTTCCAGGCAAAAAAAGACTTCCCCAAAAATTGTGGGGGGCACGCAAAAGCAGGGGGAGGGTTCCCATTCTTTACATTAAAAAAAATTTGGAAGCAATCGAAAATCGAAAAAGAAAAATAAAATTTCATTATGACCAGTCTACGCAAAGTTTAAAGCTAAACGGTAAATTGCAAAACTATTGGGACAATATATCGTCCCCAAATCTTTTGGGGAAAGTAGATTGCCTCCTGTATGCTAGATAAAGTCATTTGGAAAATAAAAAAACGAACAATTTTTTTGGGGAAATTTTTTAACCTACCTCGTATAAACGGGAAAAAAAAATTCTGCTATAGAAAAGGTTCCCCCGATTGTTTTTATAGGGTGAACGAAGTATTTTTAAAATCAGGTGGTCCGTGAGCCTACAAGGTAATAGTATCCTAGATTTATTTTTCACTACCAAATTTGTTCTGATTGTTCCCGGGATATAGGTGAACTTTGGGCAAACAGTGATCACAGGCCTAATCAGATGCGGCAAAAAAATTGCAATGTAGACATCACGAAAATGGGTTTTATTAGCCCCCAAATTTTTAAAAAACAGATTTCACGAAGATCAGCAGGGTACTAGCAAATTTGGGAATGGATTGACCTACTAAATGGAAAATAACGCCGAAAACATGTGAAATGTTTCACTAAAAAAACCCCCAAACCGGGGTTTGGAAAAAAACATGTTTCCCATGGTAAGAAAACTTTTTGAATAACATAAAAAAGCCCCATTTTGGATAAATAAGGGGAAGGTTTTCCCAAACAAATCTTTTGGCAGAAAGCGCCGAGCGTATAAATTTTTAAAACGATCAAATGCAGAAAATGCGATTCTAGAGAATAAAATGACGTCAAAGTCCCCTGCAAAGGACAAATTTTAATCAAAAAAGCGCGAGTATGAAGAAAAAATTGAAAAGGGAAAAACCAAAAATCAAACCCAAAAGGTTTTTTCAAAAATCCGTTCGAAGTAAAAAAAACGTAAAAAACAAGTATTGGCCCCACTAAAAGATAATAAAAAATCTTGGTAAATGAAATAAGAGTTTTGGCTTTCCCGTACTCAATGAATATTTTAATGCGGTATTATTAAAAAAGACAAAACCCATTACCAGAAACCAAAAACCATGTTTTCAGGACCAAAAGGGGGACGGGGTAATAGGAGAGATCCAGAGACAAAATTTATCAAAGTTTTTTGCTAAAACTTGACCCAGAAAAACCGTGGGGGTGGACAAAATTTTTTCCCCCGCCGCGACTACTTCCGAAGGTCACGGGTCACTTTCGCTCCCATTAAAGTTTATTCTCAATAAATCGCTATTTGAAAAAAATGTTTTTTAGTATGGGGAAAATTTAGCTAATGTTACACCGATATTCAAAAAAGGGGAGTAAGAGCCTCGCAAGTAATTTCCCCCAATTAGTCTAACGTCCGTGTTTGTTAAACTATTTGAGAAAATAGGGGCGGGAAAAAAATTTAGTGTTTTTTTCTCGATGAAAAAAAATCAATCCAAAACCCCCAGCATGGTTTTCGAAAAAAGAGATCCGGTTTTAAAAAACCCTACTCGTTTTTTTTTAATGTCTTTTATTAAAAAACTGGGACGCAAAAATTTCCCCTCGATGAAATATACCTTGTTTTTCAGAAAGCCTTCGTACAGTTCCACAAAAGGACTTTTGCCCCGGTCAGGGCACCAATGGCATGGGAAAGAGAAATTTAAATTTTCAGGATTGGGGGATTGGTTTTAAAAATGGGAAAAAAAAGGGTAGTAAAAAGGGTGAGGCATCTGATTGGTTAGATGTCATTTAGTGGGTGCCCGGGGTCGGTCTTGGGCCCCAAATCTTTTTTTTTTATATATAAAAAACGAATGGACTGCGGATTGGTATCTAAATATAAAAATTTTGCAGAGGGACACCAAATTAGGCGGTAAAGAAATTACAGGAAAACTGCGAATCATACAAAGTGATCCGACAAACTATCCGATTGGAGTGATAAATGGCTATTTTAAAATTTTTAATTCCGATAAATGTAAAATAAGCATAAGGCAAAAGATAAACCCCAAATAAACTTCAAATGCAAAATAAAACGTTTAAAGAAGTACAGGGAAAAGGATCTGGTGTATCATCATATGATCTGAAAACCAGTTCGCATTCCCACGCCAGTAAAAGGCAAATATGATGTTGGGCTTTATTTAAAGTAACTTTGGAAAATAAAAAAATTTTTTTCCCAAAGTAATGGGCACAATTTTACACGCCCTTTTGGTTTGGCCGCCCTTTGGGAAAATTTCCCTTCAAATTTTTGGGCGCCCTGTTTTTGGGAAAAGATCAAACCAAAAATTTGAATCAGTGAAAAGAAGGGGCAACCAAACAAAAATTCCCTCTCTGCGAAAATTTATCTTATGAAAGAGACTGCCCGGAAAAAATTAATATGTTTTCCTTAAAGGATCGTAGAAACCGTGGGGACTTTATAGAAAAACCTTTTAAAATCCCAAAGGGGGTTTGATGTTTATTAATCAAGAGGGGCCCATTTTGAGCTTTTAACTCAAATGACAACAAGAAATAAGGGGTTTTAAAAATTAAAAAGGTCAAAGTTGCATCACCGATCCCCCGTAAAAATTTTTTCAAAGTTTGAGTCGTTGATCGATGGAACAAGTTTCCAGGGAAATGTTGTCGGAGCCAACACAATAAAAACATTCAAAAAAGACTTGGGGCGCGCACTGTAAAGTAAAAAGGGATTTATAGTGCGAATTCGTATCCCAGTTCCCCCTATCGATTTGTTGTAGTGGTAGTGGTAGTTTTTAGTTTGTATTTTTTATATCCCATCATTTTGCACTATGAAAAATTTCCCTGTTCCTATCCCCCTTTGGGGGCATGGTATCCCTTTTCCAAGGTTTTTTTACAAGTAGTTGATAGTTTAAATGTATGTAGTTTAGCAAACCCCGCTATGGGCCCCAAAAGGTCTCCTGGGTCTGTTTCTTTCCCAGTAATCCCATTTTAATCTTCCCCTTCCTCTGTTCTCTCATGAGCATTTTCCAAATTTCTTTGATTTTTCTCTCTCCTTTCTCTCCTCTCTCCCCTCTCCCCTCTCTTTTCTCTCCTTTTCTTTTCTCTCTCCCCTCTCTCTCCTCTCTTCTTTCTCTCTTTCTCTATTTTCCCCTCTCCCCCCTCTCTCTTCTCTCTCTTTCTCCCCTCTCTCTCTCTTCCCCATCTCAATATTTCTTCATCTTCCCCCCTTTAAATTTCCTCCTGGGTGGGAAATTTAAAATCTAGGGAATTTAAAACCCTTTTTAACTTCTTAATCACGCTGCCTAAACCCTAGCGCGCACCAAAAAAACACACCCACACCCACACACACAACACACACACCCCAAAACCCCCACACACACCCCACAAAACACACACACCCCACACACACACACATTAACCCCTCCCGCGTCAAAAGCGTAAAAAGAACACCTTTCTCTAATTTTGTACGCGTCAAAAAAAAATACATGTGTGATACTTAACCCTAAAAAATATACCCGTGTCTGTTAAAGTGTCCCGGGGACGTAAATTGGGGGACGGCAGAAAGGGGTTACGGGGGAAAAGGGAAAGGGTATAGGGGGGGGAAGGGAAGGGGGGGAGGGATGAGGGGAAAAGGAAGGGGGAAAAAGGGGAGGGGGGTTAAAAAGGGGGTCTGTTTAATGAAAAACTCATAACCCCAATTTATTCGATGACGGGGGAAACCCTAATTGGGGGCCGAGGAGGAAAGGGGGAGGAGGGGGAGGAGGAGGGTTACATAGGATTACATAGGAGTAAACAGACCAGGAACCTAAAATTTGGGCCAAAAGGGGAGGGTACTGCTGAACTAATACTACTAAAAACCAAATACTTGTAAGAAACCCTTTTGGGAAAAAGATAACCCCCGTCCCCTAAAGAGGATAGGGGAACATGGAAATTTCATTGTGCAACTGATAGGATATGAAAAAAACTAACTACAACTACCCTACCAATACAACTAACGATACGGGGGACTTTGATACCCAAATTTGCAAATATCAATAACCCCTTTACTTTACAGTTTCGCGTTTAAATCTGTTTTTGAATGTATTATTGTGTTGGCTTCCCCCAAAAACATTTGCTGGTAAAATTTTCCCTCGATCAACGACTCTAACATTTAAAAATTTTTTTTCGGGGGATTTGGTGATGCCCAAAGTTGACCGTTTAGTTTTAAACCATTATTTTTTTGTTTTTCACTTTAGGTTTTAAAACTCGAATGGTCCCCTTGGGTTTAAAGGGCATCAAAAAACCTTTTTTGGGTCTTAAAGGTTTCTATCAAGTCCCCACGGATTTTACGATCCTTTTAAAGGGAAAAAATTTAAGTTTTCCCCCAAATCTCTCTTCATAAGATGAATTTTGCAGAGATGGGAAATTTTTTTGGTTCTCTTCTTTGCACTATTCCAAATTTTGGGTTGATTTTTACGAAACAGGGGGACCAATTTAACGGGATATTCCAAGTGGGGGCCCAACCCAAAGGGGTTATAATTTTTGGTTTATTACTTTGGATTTTATGGGTTTAAATTTTCGTTTTAAAAAAAGCCCAAAATCATATTTGCCTTTTTTTCGGGGGCTAGGCAATGCGAAAGGGTTTTCCCGATCATTCCCATTTATGACACCTTAAAATCCTTTTTTCCCCCGGGTGTCTTCGTTTAAAGATTTTTTTTTGCATTTGATGTTTTTTAAATTTTAGGTTATCGTTGCCCCATATGCATTACTTTACATTTATCGGAATTGAAATTTTTTAAAAGCCATTTATCACTTTTCCCAAAATTGGGTAGTTTTTTTCGAGATCACTTTGTAAGATTTTGCAGTTTTCTCTAGATATGCTTTACCGCCTAATTTTGGGGGTCATCGCAAAATTTTTATATTTTAGATTAAAAAGGGCCGCAGTCCAGATCGTTGATATATATCAAAAAAAAAGTAGGACCCAAGACCGAGCCCTTAGGCCCCCACCATGACATTAACCAATCAGATGCCTCACCATTTTTTTACTACTCGTTTTTTTTTACGATTTTGAAAACCCAAACCCAATCCATGAAAAAATAATTTTCTCTCCTATTTCCAAAGTGCCCTTTGCCCTTTGGGCACCAATTTGGGTTATGTGGAACTGTATCGAAGGCTTTTTTGAAAATCAAGGTATTTTTACATCCGAGGGAATTTTAGCGGTCCCAGTTTTAATAAAGACATTAAAAAAAAACGAGTAGGTTTTTTTAAAACAGGATCTCTTATTTTGAAATCCCTTTCTTGGGGGGTTTAGTATTGATTTTTTTTCCCTCGAGAAAAGAAAACTATTTTATCCCAATATTTTCTCAAATAGTTTAAAAAACCCGGACGTTAACTAAAATTGGGGGGATAATTACTTTCGGGGCTTTAAAAACCCTTTTTTGAATATCGGTTTTAACATTAGTAATTTCCACATACTAGGAAAATTTTTTTCACTAGCCCATTTATTGAGAAAAACTTTAATGGGAGCAAAGTTTATGTGGGGGGTTCCCCCGAAGTAAGTCGCGGCGAGGGTTTTTGTCCCCCCCCAAAGGATTTTTCTGGGTCAAGTTTTTAGCAAAAATTTGATATTTTTGTTTTACTGTTATCTCCCTATTACCATTATCCCTTTCGAGTCCTGCATACATGTTTACTGGTTTTTTGGGTTAAAGGGGTTTCGTCTTCTTTAATAAATAAACCCCAAATTAAAAATTTCCCTTGAGTACAAAGCCAATTTTTAATTTTTCATTTACCAAGATATTTTATTATCTTTCAGTGGTCCCAAAACTTTTTTTTGAAGTTTTTCTTACCCTTTGAAAAAAATTGAAAAAACCTTTTTTGGGTTTGATTTTGGGTTCCTTTGCAATTTTTTCTTCCCTACTCGCGCTTTTTTTGACTTAATTGTCCTTTGGCCCGCGCGTTTTTACGTCATTGTTTCCCCTAAATCGCAGTCTGCATTTGATTTGTTTGTAAATTTTTACGCTCGGCGCTTTTTTTCCAAAGATTTTTTTGGATCCTTTTTACCAAAATTGGGTCTGTTTAGGTTTTTTCAAAAAGTTTTCCCACCCTTGGGAAAATGTTTTTTTTCCCCCACCGATTGGAGTTTATTAGTGAATACATTCACATGTTTTCGGCGTTATTACCATTTAGTAGGTAAATCCATTCAACTTCGCTTAGTACCCTGCTGATCTTCGGAAATCTGTTTTATTAAAATTTTGGGGGAACTAATAACCGATTTTTCTTGATGTCTACATTGCAATTTATGCCGCATCTGATTAGCCTGTGATCACTGTTTGCCAAATGTTCACCTATATCGCAGTAATCAATCAGACCCATGTCGGTAGTGGAGGAGGAGGAGGAGGAGGAGGAGGAGGAGGAGGAGGAGGAGGAGGGAGGAGGAGGAGGAGGAGGAGGAGGAGGAGGAGGAATACATAGGAAGAACAGATGCCAGGAAATTCGTCGGTCTATAACGAGGGTATCTGCTGAACTACCAAACTACTGTTATCAAACTATAACCAAAACCAAATATATATATAAAAAACAAACTATGACCGTAACCATCCATCTCCTGAAACTCATGCCCTCTATACTTCTGCCCGTAATCATGCCAAATCTTTTCTTCAACTTACTTACTTACCAAAAACTTACTTACTTACTTACCAAAAACTTACTTACTTACCAAAAACTTACTTACTTACTTACCAAAAACTTACTTACTTACTTACCAAAAACGTACTTACTTACTTACCTTAGTTTTTTTTCAACTTACTTACCAAAAACTCCTTTCATCGAAAATGTCAAAACAAGCAACAAGCAAGCGCGGGAAAACACTTTTAGATATTCACAACACGATGATAGAAAAAAAAAGATGTATAGCTTCATTTTTATTTGAGGCTTTTACCGACAATCTTAAATCCGCTATTACGTGTGACGTCTGATCGATAGAGTGTAAAATAGTGTCTGTGTTAATGGAGGAGGAGGAGGAGGAGGAGGAGGAGGAGGAGGAGGAGGAGGTGACGCATGGAAATACAGGTTCTTTGGGAGGTATTTGCTGGCGGCGATGTCTTGTTTTTGTTGTTGTTGTCTTTGTTGTTTTTGTTGTCAGTGTTGTCAAGATAGTGATCGAGGAGGGGCAACGCTGTCTCTCTCTTTCTTTTTGTTTTCTCTCTCTCTCTGTAGTTTTTTATTTTTCTGTTATCTTTCTTCGTGTCTTTATTTTTGGTTAGCTCGTTAAGTCTGTCTTTTTTTTTCTCTCTCTCTCTCTCTCTCTCTCTCTCTCTCTCTCTCTCTCTCTCTCTCTCTCTCTCTCTCTCTCTCTCTCTCTCTCTCTCTCTCTCTCTCTCTCTCTCTCTCTCTCTCTCTCTCTCTCTCTCTCTCTCTCTCTCTCTCATTATTTTAAGTAGTACAAGGAGAAATAGCAGCAATAAAAGCAATAATAACATAAAATAATAACAATAACAATAACAATTAAAGAATAAAATACAATCTATCATCACATTCTTCCCAAGCACAATAACGCATTCAAACCCTTTCACACAAACCAATGTAAACACGCCTTAGAAAAAAAACTAAGTCCCCACAGGTAACACTCCCCTTGTCTACCTGGTATGTCTGTCTGTGCCTCTCTGTTTGTCTGTCTGTCCACTCTGTATTAAGACGGGGCGGGCACAGACAGACAGGTGACAGCGGTAAATCTGTCCACCTTTCTGTCTGTGTGGCGGAAACGATCCATCTGTTGGCGCGACCTTGTGAGCGGCAGACGTATTTTTTTTAGCCTTCTCTCTCTCTCTCTCTCTCTCCTCTCCTCTCCTTTTTCTCTCTCCCCTCTCTTCTTCTCTCTCTCTTCTTTTCTTTTTCTCTCCCTTGTAAGGGGGGAAAAATGGGGGGAGAGGGGATTTTGCGGGAATAGGAGGGGAAAGGTAAGGTTTGTGGGGGAAAAGATAAGGTTTTTGGAGGAAAAAACTTTGGAAAAATTAAAAAGGAAAGAAAAAAGGTTAAAAAAGAATGGATAAAGGGAAAATAGATAAAATAGATGGTAAGGGAAAAATAGGTAGATAGATAGATAGATAGAAAATAGAAATAGATAGATAGATAGATTAGATAGATAGATAGATAAAGATAAGATAGATAGATAGATAGATAGATGAAAATTAAAAGAAAAAGTGATAGGGATTAGAGAATGCGAAGGAGGAGAATGGGAAAAAAGTCTTTAAAAAAGATGATATAAACAGGGGAAATAATTAAAAATTATAAGAAAAAAGGGAAAAAGAAAATTGAGAATATTTTGAAAAAATGATACAAGGAAGAAGAGAAAAAAAAAACGATGAAAAAAGGAAGCAAGAGTTTAAAAACAGAAAATGTTTCGGAAATATAACTAAAGGGTAAATTACATGCTATTTTTTTCTGCTTCATTTTTTTACCCCCCAAAGGTCGCTCCCCCTAAGGGTAGAGAGAGAGGAGGGGGAGAGAGGAGAAGGAGAGAAAGGGGAAGAGAGAGAGGAGGGGAGAGAGGAGAAGAGAAGAGGAGGGGAAAAAGGAGAGAGAGAAGAGAGAGAGAGAGAAGGAGAGAAAAGAAGAGAGAGAGAAAAGGAGAAGAGAGGAAAAAATTTAAACCTTTCCCCACCTGTTCCTTCTTTTATTTTTGGGCTTTTTTTTCTTCCCCCCCACCCCCCCCCCCCCCCACCAAAACCCACAACACCCCCCCCCAAAAAAAACACACACCACACCCCACACCCCCCACACACACTCCACACCCCCAAAACAACACCCACACGCCCAAAACCACACAAAACACCACAAAACACACACACAACACACGCACAAAAACAGCAAAAAACCCCCGCCCACAAAAACACACACACACACACACACACACACCCACACAACACACCCCACACACACACACACGCCCCAACACACCCCGACACACCCCACAAACCAATAGCCACACACACACACAAAATTCCAACACAACACCCCAACACACCACACACCGAAACCCACACCACACAAAAAGGTGCCCAAAATTATTTCCTCCAAAAACCTGAGGGAAAAAATTCCCTTGTCACGGGGGGTTTTTTCCCCCCTCCTCCTCCCCCCCTCTTCCTCCCCCTCCCTTCCTCCCCCTTTCCTCCCCCCTCCCCTTTTCCCTTCCCCTTCCCCTATTTCATCACACTTCCCGGTTTTCCCCCCATTTACTTTCGTCCCTTTCCTTTCTTTTATTTTTTTCCCCATTTTTTCCTTCTTATTTATATTTTTATTTTACCTTTTTTTTGCCTCTGTTTATATAGTATGTTGATTTTTTTTTCCTTTTCCCGTCTATGCTATTTTATATATTTTTTTATGCCTGTGTTATTTTCTTGTTTTATATATTTTTGTCTTTGTTTGTTTGTAAGAGTATGTGTTTGTATCTCTCTCTCTATCTCTTTCTCTCTCTCTTATTCTATTTTTCTTATTCTATTTTCTTTATTTATAATTTACATCACTTTTATTTAATTCCTTTTCTTTTTCCTTTTCTTTCTGTGTTCTTTTAATCCCTGTACCCTTTCCCTTCACGCATTTCTTCCTTTAATTTCTTTCCAGGCTTTAGTATTTCTCTTTCATCCCTGTTGCATTTTTCCTCCCGGGTTTTTCCATTTTTCCCCTTAAAATTTATTCAGGGTTCTCCTTTTTTTCCCAAACTTTTTCTCCTTCTTTCCTTTAAATTCGCCCCTTTCCCCCCTTCCCTTTTTTTTTTTTCCCTTCCTTGCCCCTTTTCATCTTTTTTTTCCTCTTCCACAGATTCCTCTTTCGGGTTACCTCATTTTCTTTCTTCCCTGATTTTCTCTCATCCTGTATTGCTTCTTCTCTTCTTAATCCGCTCTTTCTTTCACCTCTCTCTCCCCTCTCTCTTCTTCTCTCTCTCTCTCTCTCTCTCTCTCTCTCCCCCTTTCTCTCTCTCTCTCTCTCTCTCTCTCTCTCTCTCTCTCTCTCTCTCTCTTCTTTTATCTCTCCCTCAGTTCCTCTCGTTTCGTCTCTCCACCTATTGTCTCTTTCTCTCTTATTTCTCTCGTCTTTTCCATCCCTTGGTTTACTTTCCTCTGCCTTCACTCCACTTCTTTCCTTCTATTTTCCTTCCCTCCTTCCTTCCCTCCTTCGGTGCCTCCTTCAGCGCCTCCTTCGCCGCCTCCTTCACCCTGTCTGTCCTTCCTTACTGTCAGGTGACTCGCGTGTGGTTGACCTCTGATGGGTAAACAGTGGAAGCAGGGACGCAGCTTTTACCTCGGTTTAACGGCTATGCGAGCAAGGAGGAGGGGGGAAAAATTTAGGAAAAAAAGGGGGAATCCCAGGAACATATTGAGGAGGATGTGAAGGAAGAGGAGGAGGAGGAGGAGGAAGGTTAAAGGTCTCACTGGCTTCTTCTGATGTTGGTTTCATCCTCCTCCCCTTTATCTTCCTCTTCCTTTTCTTCCTTATTCTCCTCCTCTCTTCCTCCTTTAAATTCTCATTAAAAATAATCCTTGAATAAAAAATGTATAATAAAATTCGAAAAAAAAAATCAACCTAAATCCCTTCATTTCCATTTTAAAAAACCCCCAATTTCCATTTCCCCCCCCCGAACCCACCACCACCACCACCCCACCACACTTACTTTCCCCAAAGGTTCTGAATTTTTGGGGGGGTGGGGGGGGGGGGGGGGGGGTGGGGGGTGGGTGGTGGTGGTGGGGGGGTTTGGGGGTGGCGGGGGGGGGGTGGGTGGGTGGTGGGTGGGTGGTGGTTTTGGTGGTGGAAGGCGGGGGGGGGGGCAAAACTTTTTCCTGGAAATGTTCTTTTTTTCTTCTTTTGTTTCCAGAGGCCTTTCCAGCAGGTTCCAGGAAGGGCTATGATGAGCTGCTATACCTGGAGCCTTAACAAACTATTTCCTCTCTCTCTCTCGCTCTCTCTCTCTCTCCCCTCCTCTCTCTCTCTCTCCTTTTCTCTCTCTCTCTTTTCTCTCCTCTCTCTCTCTTTTCTCTCTCTCCCCTCTCTCCCCTCTCTTTCCCTCTCTCTCTCCCCTCTCTCTCTCTTTTTCCTTTTCCCCTCTCTCTCTCTCTCTCTGTTCCCCCGTGGCGTTTCTCAAAAATAGTAAAAAATTAAAAAGTTCAAAGGGTAAAACCACAAGACTTTTTTGTTTTATTGTGTTTTTTGTATGGGGGAGAGAGAGAGAGAGAGAGTAAAAAAGAGAGGAGAGGGGGAGAAGAGAGAAAAGAGAGAGAGATGGGGGGGGGGGGAAAAAACAATTAAAATTTTTTTCATATAGCTAATAGTAATTCTAAAACTTATCATTCTCTTTTCTTCTCTTTTCTCTCTCTCTCTCCCCCTTCTCTCTCCTCTCTCCTTTTCCTCTCTCTCCCCCTCTCTCCTCTCTCTCCTCTCTCTCTCTCTCTCTCTCTCACTATCTCAGCATTTCGTGTCAAGTTCACCTCCCTATTTGTTCAGCTTATTTGTTCACCAATCCAGTGAGGACCAAACTTACGTTCAATTCCCTTTGGTATATTTACAATTTTTTTTATACATCCTTCCCTAACCGCAAGTTCACCATATTTGTAAAGCTACCTGTTTGACTTCAATACCTTCCCCTGTAATACAGACAAATATATTCGCCTTCTGAACTACAAACTTATAATAAGTGGGGTTCGTAATCGGGGGATAAGGGTCTTCACAAGGAGTAATTTACTTAAGGAAACACTGAATTCCCAAAACGAAGGGGGTTAAATTATTTTATTTCCCAACTAAAAAGCTCAAATTAAAACCCTTTTTTTAGTTTTTTTAAGTTGTGGAGTTAGTAGTACATGAACTTTGGGTGTGTGAGGAGGAGGAGGAGTACATAGGAACACATAGGAGGAGGAGGAGGAGGAGGAGGACATAGGAACACATAGGAGGAGGAGGAGGAGGAGGAGGAGTACATAGGAGCACATAGGAGGAGGAGGAGGGAAAAACCTAAGGAAACAAACCAATAGGAGGAGGAGTTTTTATAAAACACATAAAGGGGTAGGTGGAGGAGGGTTTTTCCGGGGGAAAAACGTAAAAATAAGGGGGAGGAGGAAAGGGAAGAAATGGGAGGGAAAAAAAGGGTGACTTCAGTGTAGGTAAGCAGACGAGAGGCAGTGTGAACGTGACATCCTCTCGTGGCAAGGGATCATCGGGTCTCCTTAGCGCCTAGGTGTGTCTGGTGTGTCTGTCCACGTCGCAGGTGGGACGTTGGGGAAAATCCTTTTTTAATCTTTAAATGGGGTGGAATAAAATCCTAATCTCCGCGCCTTTCTGTTCCTGAGGCATCCAGTTTGTGCATTCCTTCAGAGCGAGGCGTCAATGCATATAGGTAGAGTTATACATACGAATTATGATAGCATTTACAGAGGTGTGAGACAGGTATTAGAGGAACCAAAGAGGTTTTTGAAGGGAAAGGAAAGCAGTAGAGAGTGCGCAAGGGAGAGAAAGGAAAGGGAAGG
>JACEEZ010015750.1:160000-162500 GCA_016584305.1 Chionoecetes opilio
GAAATTTCTAGGAAAGATTAAATATAGAGCTTGAGCAGATCTTTCTGGTGAGTTATAGCAAAATGAATTAGGAGTTTAAATAAGTGAGAAAATTGTATTGGTGTATTTTTGACATACTATTAAATATCTCAAAATATACAAGAGCTATTGACTTCTGATAATGGCATTCTATAGAACACATCAGCCTTAACAACTTTGCTTCTGTGCATTTTTACTCTGTGTGTGTGTGTGTTTGTGTGTGTGTGTGTGTGTGTGTGTGTGTGTGTGTGTGTGTGTGTGTGTGTGGTGTGTGTGTGTGTGTGTGTGTGTGTGTGTGTGCGTGTGTTTGTGTGTGCATTGTAAATCCCTCACACCATATCAGATAGTACACATGCTTCCATAGCCTGGTCAGGGTACACACACACACACACACACACACACACAAGCACATAATTACTTCGTCAGGTGGTTCCTCCTCCTACAAGAAGCCATTTATTCCCCTCCGTCACCTGCAGTATTGATAAGGCGTGCTTCCAGTCCCTCCAGCCCCGCCCCTTGCTTTGATAGGGGCGAGGCGGGGCGGACAGGGGCTTGGCAGGGCTTGGCAGGGGCTTGGCAGGGGGTTGGCAGGGGGTTGGCAGGGGCAGGCAGGCAGGGGGGCGGGGCAAGAGGTGGTAAGTTAAAGGGCGGGACAGGTTGAGAGAGAGGAGAAAGGGTTGGGCTGGTATGTTCCTTCTGTCTCTCTTATATTATATTGTTAACATCTCTCTCTCTCTCTCTTTCTCTCTCTCCCTCTCTCGCCAGGTGTTCAAGGTATTTTCCCCCTACCTGCATCTCCTCTCACCTGTAATTAATTGTGTCATGTGGTGGGTGGAGCGTGGGTTGTCTTAAGGGTGGAGCGTGGGTTAAGGGTGGAAGGGGGTTTAAAGAGGGGGTTTCTAAAGGGTGGGCTGGGTTAAGTGAAGGTGGGTTGTTTTAAAGGGGTTGAGGGGGGGTTTTGTCTTAAAGGGGGGAAAGGGGGGGGTTTAAAGGGTGAGTTGTTTAAAGGGTGTAGCGTGGGTTAAGGGTAGAGGGTGAATGTCTAAAGGGTGGAGGGTGGGTTGTCTTAAGGGTGGAAGGTGGATTAAGGGCGGAGGGTGGGTTGTGTAAGGGTCTCAGGGAAGACAGGTAACCCTACACTTTATTTATAGAGGCTAATTGAAGTCATTACCTGAGTATGCAGTAAGCAGTGTGTACTTAAGTGTTCATATATTAGTACCTGATTCCCTACCCTTCCCTCTCTCTCTTTCTCCTTACCTTCCCCCCCCTTTCTCCTCTCTTTCTCCCTCTTCCCCCTCTCTTTCCCACTCCACTCCCTTTCCTCCCCCTCTCCTCCTCTCTCTCTCGCCTTCCTCTTTTTCTCCTCTCCTCCTCTCTCCTCCCTTCCCAAATTTTCCCTCCTCCCCTTCCTTGTTTTCCCCCTTTTACCCTCCTTCCCCTTTCACTTTTGAGGTACGGGGGGAGGGGGTAGAGGAGGAAAGAGGAGGAGGTGGGGGGAGGAGGGTAGGAGGGAAAAAAAGGGGAAAGGGGGGGGGGTGAGAAAAGAGAGGTAAGAAAGAAGAAGAGAGAAGAGAGAGAGAGAGAGAGAGAGGAAGAGAGAGAGAGAGAGAGAGAGAGAGGAGAGAGAGAGAGTAGCTTGGTCTGAAATTTCCATACTTCTTCCCCCCCCTTTTCCCTTTCGCCCCTTTCTTCCCTTTCCTTTCTTCTTTCTTTAAGTTGATTTAAGAGTTGACAGATCATTTTCCCTCATTGGTTGAAGGGCCGGCAATAAAGGAATGTTTTTGTGTGTGGTGTGTGTGTGTGTGTTGGTGGTGTTGTTGGGTGTGTGTGGTGGTGTGTGTGTGTGTGTATGTGTGTGTGTGTGTGTGTGTGTCCACGAAACGGTACTCTCGTTCAGTTATACCACGCACGCAATAAAGAAAATTATTTCAATCGTGAACAAAAATTTGGGAAGAAAGAAGAGAAGAAGAGGAGAAGGAGAGAGAGAGAGAGAGAGAAGAGAGAGAGAGAGAGAAGAGAGAGAGAGAAGAGAGGAGGGAAGGAGAAGAGAGAGAGAGAGGGGGTGAACGTCTACTGTACATTTAATGTATACATTAATCCGCTTCTCTCTCTCTCCTCTCTCTCTCCTCTCTCTCTCCCCTTCCTCTCCTCTCTCTCTCCTCTCTCTCCCCTCTCTCTCCCCTCTCTCTCTTCTCTCCTCCCCCTCAAATCTCCTCCCTTACTCCATTCTCCTTCTAACTAGTCACAACCCTTTCCTCCTCCCTCCTCCTCCTCCTCCTCCTCCCCTCCTCCTCTCCTCCTCCTCCTCCTCCTCCATGTAACCCTCTATGTAATCCTCCCCCCCTCCTCCTCCCCCCCTCCTCCTCCTCAGTACTTCCTCCCTCACCGGAAACCCGGTTAATTTGTATCTATATTGATGGGCAGAGTTCGCCAGTAGGGTTTCTGCTCCCCCTCCATTAAGTCTTTCCTTCTCTCCCATTAC
>JACEEZ010015750.1:175000-192500 GCA_016584305.1 Chionoecetes opilio
CTCTCTCTAAGAAAATGAAGATAGGATGACGTGATGTATCGATATCTGCTGTGATCACGACGTCTTATTTATCCCGATCAGAGAAACACATTGATCTATCCTCCCACGTCCCCTTCCCGTCTTCCCGTCCCGCTACGTCCACTACCCGTCCTCTTCCCGTCTCGCCACGTCCACTTCCCGTCCTCTTCCCGTCCCGCTACGTCCACTTCCCGTCCCGCCACGTCCACTTCCCGTCCTCGTCCCGTCCCGCCACGTCCACTTCCCGTCCTCGTCCCGTCCCACCACAGACACTTCCCGTCCTCGTCCCGTCCCACCACAGACACTTCCCGTCCTCGTCCCATCCCACCACAGACACTTCCCGCCTCTACCCGTACCAGACTTTCCGCCGCTGCCCTGTGGCCTCTCGCTTCCCTCAAAGACAGATTATTAATGACGCCCCTCACTGTCTTGCCGCGCCGTAGCAGGAGGCAGCGGTGGAGAAACAGGTGGTGGGTGACAGCTGATGCCCCTGCAGGATAAAGCCAGCTGGGGGGGGGGGGGTAAGGGTAGTGAGAAAAATGGCAGAAAATAAATACAAGATAGAAGAAACTATACTCTGGTTTTTTTTACGAGGTGAAAAATCCTGACCCCTTGCTGCTTACTGACTTTGATATTAAAATTTTGATGCCAGGAGAAGGGAATACTACGGTTCTTCTTAATTTCAGCTGTATTTTATCATAGTTAACCATATTATGAGGGAAACTTAGGCATAACTTTAAGCATGAGACCTTAAGATAGAATGGGATTTTCGCCTCGCTAAAATAAATAGACTATAGCCTCACTTGGTATCTATATGTGTATGTGGAAGATAGAGGTACAAAATAAATAGAGGATAATATACTAGCAACCCGCGCCACTTGGTATCTGTGTGGCGCGGAAGGAAGAGGCCATTAGAGACGTGTGTGTTAAGATCTTCCTCTTCTTGTGGCCGATTTGTCACTCTTCGGCTTCGGCTTCTTCTTGTGGCTTAGTAAGGGCCCACCCGTCAACAGTCGATCATCAAGGCCGTTGTTGGCAAAATCTTCCTTTTCCTCGAACAGTCGATCATAAAAGGGATTGATGAGAACACCAATGTGGTTTTCGCCTTATTTCTCCTTATTGACAGGAATTTCACCTATTTCTACCCATTGTATAGCTAGATTGTCTTTTTCTACACCTTCCCCAATGGTCTTTTGCATGATTTAGCCGTCAATTCATGTGATTTTTCAAGAAAACTGAAAAATTTGGTCCCCCGCCTAAGACGGAGTTTTTTTTATTATTTTTTATTTTGCATTTTCCTCGGAAGAACAGCACAGGACGGCCTATATTGACCTGGTGTGACCTGGTGTGACCTCGTACGCTGCTATAACTCCACATGTAGGCCCAGGGTAAGACTGTAGACACGTTCATACAGTTCAGAGGCCGCTCAGTGCATGGTTAGACGAAGGAAGGCAAGGGCAGATAAGGGTCGGCCGTCGCACAGGTTACAGGGAGTTTTGTACGCAAGTTGTTTCGTACCCAGGTTTTGTTAGTTGTTTCGTACACTGATTTTGAGTTTTTTTTGTACATACCTGGTGCCGTTTCGTAACTCTAGTAGTCAAGTTCAACTCTGAGCTAAGTGTACGAAACGATTATGCTTTCATATAGACTACGAAACAACTTTTTGGTGTACGAATCTACTGGTGTACGAAACAACTTGTGTACGAACTGACTGTACCCTGTCACACACACGTACACACACAAGCACTCTTGCCTCGCTCTTCTAGCCTCACCACGCATATAATCGTAGTAGAAGCAGTAGTAGTAGTAATAGTAGTAGTAGCAGTAATAGTAATAGTAGTAGTAGTAGTAGTAGTAATAGTAGTAGTAGTATTAACCCCTTCACGCCCAGATCTTTCCATTAATATATAAAATTGTCTATTGTTAGCCATGAAATTACGAAAAGTAGCTTAATATACCAAATTAGCTAGTGGACAAGGATACTAAATAGGTCATATCTATAAAATGTTGCTTATAATCACAAAAAATCGTCTAATGGTAGCCACATTACAATGGAAATTACGTTGTGGGCCTCAAGGGGTTAACCGTTAATGGCTTGGCGCGGGGTGAGTGATGGTTCTAGCGGGTAATGGCGCCTTGTTGCTGCTGCTATTATTTACTGCTGCTGTCCGTCACTTTGCAAGGCTTAAGGCGTGGAGGTAAAGACGTTGTTTTTGTTATTGTTGTTGTTCTGTCGAGGAGGAGGAGGAGGAGGAGGAGAAGCAGGAGGAGGAGGAGGAGGAGGAGGAGGAGGAGGAGGAGGAGGAGTCTCATGAGTTGACTTTCGGCGTCTAGGAAAGTCAGGACATCCGGTGACCAAATAACCCGTTTCCTTTTTTTTTTAATAATAATTTTTTTAACGTCCTGTCGATTTAAAAGTTGACCATTAAGCTGCCGAAACGAACCGACGTCTTTTTTTTATTTGAATTCTTGTGAGTAGATTTTTTTTCCCTGTATATATCTAAAGTTTGCGTGGTCAGTATAAACTCTAAACACATTCTCTCTTTCTCTCTCTCTCTCTCTCTCTCTCTCTCTCTCTTCTCTCTCTCTCTCTCTCTCCTCTCTCTCTCTCTTCTCTCTCTCTCTCTCACACACACACACACACACACACACACACCACACACACACACACACACACACACACACACACACACACACACCACACACACACACACACACAGACACACACACACACACACACACACACACACACACACACACACACACACACACACACACACACACAGCAGTAGCCCTAGTGTGGTGTTTGGGGAGCCGTCACAGGGGCAAGAGTAGCGATGTTATTGTTTCACTTCTCACCACCACCCACCGCGACCTTCCTCCCCTCTCCTTCCCCCCCTTCCCCTCCCTTTCCTCCCCAGCACTGACCCATCCCATCCTTCCTTCCTTACATCCATCCCTCCATTTCCCCTCTCCCTCCCCTCTCCTTCCTCCCCATCACTGACCCATCCGATCCTTCCTTCCTTCCATCCCTCCTCTCTCCTTCCCTCCATCCCTTTCCCCTCACTTTCCTACACATCCCATCCTTCCTTCCTTCCATCCTTCCCCTCTCTTTCCCCTCTCCCCTCCCTCTCCCTTTCATCCCCACCACTGACCCATCCATCCTTCCTTCCATCCCTCCCCATCCATTCCCTCCATCACGACTTCTCACCAAACCACCCAACAAACACCCTCCCCTTTCCTCTCCCCCTCCTTTTTCCTCTCCACCTCCCACCACGCCTGTCATAGAGGGAGGGGTCTTGGAGGGTTTATGGGAGGGGCGGAGGGAAGCGAGGAGAGACAGGCCGTGTGTATGTGTGTACGTACTACATGTATCTTTGCATTCCTTCCTTCCCTCCCTCTCTCTCCCACCTTTCTCTTGTCTTATCTTCTACATGTATTTATTCGATTTTATTGCCTATTATTGTTTTCTTCCTCAATGTTTTGTTTACGGTAAATGTTTACCTTGTCCTCATCTGTTTGTTTATGTTATGAGAGAGAGAGAGAGAGAGAGAGAGAGAGAGAGAGAGAGAGAGAGAGAGAGAGAGAGAGAGAGAGAGAGAGAGAGAGAGAGAGAGAGAGAGAGAGAGCTATTGGTGGAGACTAAACAGAAAGGTGGAGGGAATAGGAGAGAATAGGAGAGAAGGAAGGAGGACATGGAGGAAAGGAAGGAGGGAGAGAGGGAGGTTGTGTGTGTGTGTGTGTGTGTGTGTGTGTGTGTGTGTGTGTGTGTGTGTGTGTGTGTGTGTGTGTGTTGCCGTTGCGTCTCTCCTGGAATAGAAAAGTTCAGACACGGAGGCTTGTTTACCTATCGTCTGCTCGACCTTAATACTCTCAGCTTCCTTCATCTGGTCACTCTGTCTGCTATTACTGCACACACACACACACACACAGACACACACACACACACACACACACACACACACACACACACACACACACACACACACACACACACACACACACACACACACACACACACACACACACACACACACACACACACACACGCAAGTGCCCTGCCTCCTATACCATCACCTAAGGAGGCTAATCACACCCAGGCAAGGTGCACGCAGCTCTCCCGATGAGGCCACAAAAACAGGTAGAATTCGCTGACACTGTCTTCGCTTTCTCCTGAGGCTCGTAATGAACAGGTGCGGCGTGCTTTAAAGGTCACTAATTAGCTCTCCAGACACCTTGCCCACCTGTCGTTAACTCACCTGTATGGCGTGTACCGGGATGCGAACCAAGGACCCACGAAAGCCCCCGCTGGGTGTAGCCACGTATCTCATTCTTGCATACTCATATTTTTGTTTTACTGATGGAAATGCGAGGACGTGGTAAGCTCAGACCATTACCGTCATAAATAGAAGATGTACAGCGAGAAGTGTGCGTGGCTGGGGTCCCTAAAGACTTCGGTTCCTCCCTCGGTGTTCTAAAGGCTTCGGTTCCTCCCTCGGTGTTTACGATCGCGTCGGGAAGACCTGGATGGCCAATAAAGTACGTTAAGGTCGCCTTAAAGAGCGGGGAAGAGGCGGCACGCGGCGACTCGGAAGCTACAAGGGCCCGCGCCGCCACGGGATAACGAACGCCGCCTTCTCCTCAGGATTCTTGGGGTCATCAGGTCAGCGTGACTCTCGGAGGGTTGAGGAAGGTCACACACACACACACACACACACACACACACACACACACACACACACACACACAACACACACAACACACACACACACGCACGCCACACCAGCCGTTAAGGTCGCTTGTGATATTGAATAAACGAGTTTTTTTACGGCCGCTACATACTTGAGGCGCGCGAAATGAGATAAGAAAATAGAGGAAAAAATTTGTTAAAGAAAAAGGGAAAAAATGTCTCGTCTGGAATGATAAATAATGAGGATAAAAAATTGTTTGTGTGTGATATTTCGTGATTTGTGATTTTGAGTTACTGGAGGTAAAGTGTTGAAAAAGAAGGAATTTTAAAGAGTGACTTATCGACATAGCTTTATTCATATAGAGACAACAAGATGCAAAGTAAATTCATACTAAATTCTTTCATGAACTACACGGTTTTGTTTTATTCTCTCTCTCTCCTCTCTCTCTCTCTCTCTCTCTCTCTCTCTCTCTCTCTCTCTCACGCGTCTCGGCTGCTATTTTATGTTTCCGAATCCTGTCGAGCTAAAAGTTCTGGTTTGTATTTAAGGCTGGACGCGACTCTTCCTTTATCTCGCGTCTTTGGGTGAATCTTTAGCATATTTGGCTTGTCTCTTGCGGTGATAAAGTGTTGCTGGGTCCTCCTCCTCCTCCTCCTCCTCCTCCTCCTCCTCCTCCTACAGGGTGTGTGTAGGGCGTTGTTATTTAAATATTAGAAAAAATATATAAAATTTACGTGATGGAAGGGTAGAAGTAGGAGGAGGAGGAGGAGGAGGAGGTAGGAGTAGAGGAGCAGGAGGAGGAGGAGGAGGTAGGAGTAGAGGAGCAGGAGGAGGAGAAAAGGATGTTTATCAAGAGATATTTTATTTGTAAGTGGCTTTCTCTCTCTCTCTCTCCTCTCTCTCTCTCTCTCTCTCTCTCTCTCTCTCTCTCTCTCTCTCTCTCTCTCTCTCTCTCTCTCTCTTTAACTCTGCCGCCCACTCATGTTAATAGTTACCTTGCGTGAATGTTTAATTAATGAGCCTGGTAACCCGATGAAAAGAAGGAGGGAGGGAGGGAGGGAGGGAGGAAGGGAGAAGGAAGGGAGGGAGGGAGGGAGGGAGGGAGGGAGGAAGGGAGGGAGGGAGGGAGGGAGGAAGGAAGGAAGGAAGGAAGGAAGGAAGGAGAGAAGGAGGAGGAAAAAAAGGTATTAACACAACTTCTTCCATTCATTTTTCTTGTCCTATTTCTACACAAGAGAGAGAGAGAGAGAGAGAGAGAGAGAGAGAGAGAGAGAGAGGAGAGGAGAGAGAGAGAGAGAGAGAGAGAGAGAGAGAGACGGTAAAGCATTTGAGTTTAAACCTTTTTTTTTTTCTCTCTCTCTCTCTCTCTCTCCTCTCTCTCTCTTCTCTTCCCCTCTCTCTCTCTCTCTCTCTCTCTCTCTCTCTCTCTCTCTCTCTCTCTCTCTCTCTCTCTCTCTCTCTCACACTCTCTCTCTCTCTCTCACACACACTCTCTCTCTCTCTCTCTCTCTCTCTTGAAGTTCACCGTTTGACTGTATTTTCCTTTTGATAGCGGCGACATGATTTTCATAAGGCGATGTAACACAAAGGCGAAACTCCCCACTAGATACAAGGACAGTCTCGCCTCTATATCCCTTCAGCTATGCAGAGAGGGAGGGAAGACTGTGCTATAAGAGGAGATATATTTTTGGAGAGGATTTTATCATTGTAACTATAGTATGATTTGTGTGTGTGTTTGATTTCAGAATCTGTTTTTTTTTGCAATATTTTTCTATTTCATTTGTTTTATATTTATGTTTTTTTTTCTAGAAGGGATAGACAGACAGACAGACAGACAGACAGACAGACAGACAGACACAGACAGACAGACATACAGATGGACAAAAAGACAGACAGACATACATACAGACAGACAGACAGACAGGCAGGCAGACAGACAGACCGGCAGACAGACAGACATACAGACAGACAGACACTGACAGACAGACAGACAGACACTGACAGACAGACAGACAGACAGACAGACAGACAGACAGACAGACAGACAGACAGACATACAAGACACCCAGACAGACAGACAGACAGACAGACAGACATACAAGACACCCAATAGAAAGGTTCCAATATCTCGCCTTTTTTTATAACATCGCTTTATCTTCCACCTCCCACCCCCTCCACCTCTTACCACCTCCACCTCACACCCTTTCCACCCACCTCCACTTCCACCCACCTCCAGCCACCACGCCCCTTGCCTCCAGTCCACCTTTTGTTCCCCTTACCTGCCGCCACCCCGCCGCCCGCCCGCCGCCTTCGTCTCGGTGCCCGTAACAGGAGCTTATCAAGGCGACCCTGGGCTTCCCTAGGACACGGGTGAGGGCCGGGCTAGTTTTGCTATTTTTTTCCCACTCCGTTCTGGTATTAAGAGAGGCAATAAGAACAGCAACTACAGAAGTAGCAGAGCAGTGATTATAGTGGTGATAGTGGTAGTAGTAGTAGTTGTTGTAGTAGTAGTTGTTGTAGTGGTTGTAGTAGTAGTAGTAGTAGTAGTAGTAGTAGTAGTAGTATGTAGTAGTAGTAGTAGGGGTGGTAGTTGTTGTTGTTGTTGTTGTTGTTGTTGTTGTGGTAGTAGTTGTTATAGTTCAGTGAAGAAATATTTTAGTATTTTCTTGACTTAGACTCTCTCTCTCTCTCTCTCTCTCTCTCGCTCTCTCTCTCCTCTCTCTCCTCTCTCTCTCTCTCTCTCTCTCTCTCTCTCTCTCTCTCTCTCTCTCTCTCTCTCTCTCTCTCTCTCTCTCTCTCTCTCTCTCTCTCTCTCTCCACGTTTACTATACACACACAAACGTTTGACGGAAGTGTAAAAACGTTGTAGCAAAAACTATAAATGGCTGACGATCCTTAACACTCGGTCAGATTGCCGTCAGCATCCTGTAACTACCTGATGAGGAGAGCAGCGGGGCGTCAGGAGGAAAAGGTGTCAGCTGAGGCGTGGCACCATAATCACCAGTCACTCTAATCACCACACATAATGCTGACGTTGCTGACAATCTGCTTCATATTAAAAGTTTGCCTTATTTGGAAGTACCTCATCATTGGTCTTTAAACGGGTAGTGTGAAGAGACTGGTTGTGTTATGGGTGACTGCTGACACTTGGGGTGATGTCAGGCGCGTGTCCGGAATCCTGGCTGACGGATGACGGATGACGGATGACGGATGATGGCTGATGACTAGGCGCTCAGATTTCCTCGAAAATAACTGTTACTAAATATATGCAAATCATAACCTTTCCTTTATCCGGCAACTTTATGAATACTGACCTTAATCCTGACCTCTCTCTCTCTTTTTCTCTCTCTCACCTCTCCTTTTCTTCTCGTATCACATGCATAATTTCCTCCTTTATCTCTCTCTCTCTCTCTCTCTCTCTCTCTCTCTCTCTCTCTCTCTCTCTCTCTCTCTCTCTCTCTCTCTCTCTCTCTCTCTCTCTCTCTCTCTCTCTCTCTCTCTCTCTCTCTCTTTCTAGTTCCTCCCAGATTATAAGGAGGAAACTGCTGCGGTTCTAAACTCCATTAAAGTATAAGCCGATTTTGAGGATGATTTTGGAGGGATAGGAGAGAATTAGAGACTCCTCCTCCTCCTCCTCCTCCTCCTCCTCCTCCTCCTCCTCCTCCTCCTCCTCCTCCTTTCCTCCTTGACCCTCTTCCTCCAGCGGATATCCAGGAATAAACAAAAGAGCATCAGCGACAAATAATCCGCCGCTCTGGAAGGCTTGGTGGGATTCGTGTACTTATAATCCGATAAGAGGATTGGATTAGGGAAGGAAGGTGTTGAGAATAAGAGAGAGAAAGGATTTGAGGATGGAAGGGGAGGAGAAAAAGAAAGAGAAAGGAAGGGGGAATCGAAGGGGAGAAGAAAAGCTTTGATGGAAGGGTATAGGATGAATGAAAAACTACCAACTTTATGTCACTTTTACTTCCGGTTCTATTGAAGGGAGGAAGGAAGGAAAGGAAAACCATGCGAATAATCCCGAAATACAAAAAAAAAGGAAGGAAAAGAAAACGGTGCGAATATTCCCGAAATACAAAAAAAAAGGAAGGAAAAGAAAACGGTGCGAATAATCCCGAAATACAAAAAAAATAAAAAGGGATGAAGGAAAAGAAAACTGCGAATATTCCCGAAATACAAAAAAAAAGGAAGGAAAAGAAAACGGTGCGAATAATCCCGAAATACAAAAAAAATAAAAAGGGATGAAGGAAAAGAAAACTGCGAATATTCCCGAAATACAAAAAAAAGGAAAGAAGGAATACAAAACGGTGCGAATATTCCCGAAATACAAAAAAAAGTCCATGTAGCTATTTATCCTTTTTTTTTTTTTACCGTTTTGACCCAACCCTTCCCTGACACGAGCCACTCAGGATCATTCACGTTCAGTACTCGTTCTTTGAGTTCTAACGGCGTTCCATATCCTCAAAAAAGAAACAAAATACTTCCAAACAAATAAAGATAATAATTGTGTTAAAAAAACCGACAAAACAGATTATATGAAGGAGAAATTTAAGCCACCACCAGACCACATTCACTCATTGTCATTTCTTGTTTGTTTATCACTAACGCAACATTTCCATTTCTCTCTCTCTCTCTCTCTCTCTCTCTCTCTCTCCTCTCTCTCTCTCTCCATCTCCTCTCTCTCCTCATCTCTCTCCCTCTCTCTCTCTCTCTCTCTCTCTCTCTCTCTCTCTCTCTCTCTCTCTCTCTCTCTCTCTCTCTCTCTCTCTCTCTCTCTCTCTCTCTCTCTCTCTCTCTTTCCTTTTCGTTCCGTAAATCCATCGCATTATGAAGTTATCGTGACTTGAGTTTTTTTTTTCTTACGTTTTTTTCTGCTTGAATTTCACGCTGCGAACATGAATACTTGAAATTATGATCGTATGCGTGATGCTTTGCTGTTGTGACTTTCTCTCTCTCTCTTTTTTTTTTTTCTCTCTCTCTCTTTTTTCTCTCTCTCTCTCTCTCTCTCTCTCTCTCTCTCTCTCTCTTCTCTCTCTCTCTCTCTCTCTCTCTCTCTCTCTCTCTCTCTCTCTCTCTCTCTTCAAATAGATACTTTAGCATTTTATTTTCTAGGCGGGAAATGGGCGGGTGGTAGTGGGCGGGAAGAACATGACAGTGAAAGGGCGGGATGGGCGGCAGACAGAAGAGGGTGGGCGTATGGGTGGAGACAAGCATTCAAGGGCGGGCGTACGTGGTGGCGGGCGGGCGGGCGGGTGGGTGGGCGGAAGGCGAAGGAAGTTGAAACAGTTATTGCTTTTGTTTACCTTGAGATATTTGACTTTTGGAATTGTGTCTTCAGGTATTCAGCCTTCGTTTTGGCGTAAATAGAAGTGGGCGGGGTTAGTTAGAGTGTGTGTGGGTGGGTAGGGTGTGTGTGTGTGTGTGTGGGTGTGGGTGGGTGGGTGTGGGTGGGTGTGTGGGGGGGTGAAGGAGAATGTGGTGGAGGTATATAAGATCAACAATAATAACAACAGCATAAATGATACCTACTAAAGAGAGAGAGAGAGGAGAGAGAGGAGAGAGAGAGAGAGAGAGAGAGAGAGAGAGAGAGAGAGAGAGAGAGAGACTAGGGGAGGGGAAAGACCACACAGAGAGAGTGACCAATTTAAGGTTATAGTGACAGTGGCATTTGAGACTCACTGACAACGCCACGAGTCACCACCATCACAATCATCACCACCACCATCACCACTCACCATCACCACTCACCATCATCAGTATAACTCATACAAAGACGCTCACCATCACTCATCACTTTTGTAACCCTCACCATTTATTAGCACTATCATTTTTCATCATCACCTTAATCACTATCAGTATCATCACTATCACCGCCATCAACACCACTGCCTTCGTCTATCACCATCAACATCATAACTGTCAAAATCACCTTCACCATTATCTCCATATTATCATAGTAATGTATGATTTTTTTTCTTCTCTCTCTCTCTCTCTTTCTCTCTCAACCAAGAATAATCTGAGGGTTTTAACATGAAAAGCGACAAAGAGGAGAAGGAGGAGAAGGAAGAGGAGGAGGATGAACAAGAAGAAGTAGAAGAAGAAGGAGAAGGAATAATAGGATACAAGTTATGATGATGAGAGGGAGTGAGGGAGAATTGAGTGTCGCAATACTGACATTTATACCACACCCTCTCCCTCCCCTCATTCCCTCCCCTCACTCCCTCCCCTCACCCTTCACTCAATTTCCCCTCACCTCCCCCTCCCCTCCCTCACTCCCTTCACCTCTCCCTCCCTCTCTTCACTCCCTTCCCTCACAACCTCATACCCCACTACCTCCCCTTCCACCACCTTCTCCCCTTCCCCTTCTCTGCCCTCCAATCTTACCCCTCCTCCTCCTCCTCCTCCTGTCATTTCTACATCTCATCTACTTTGCTTTTCTTTGTGTGTGAAATATTTATATATAAGAACATAAGGGTACATACTAGATTGAAATAGGGTGTAGAATTGTGGTAATAAAAAAAATGTACCCAGATTCGTGTTCACCATGACTTAATAACGCTGTACACCAATTTTCGTGAGAATCTGAGATTTGAAAATTTTCACCAAAATTTGAAGGGCAACCCCTTGAATTTTTGGCAGAAAATCATGTTTTCAAAAAGAGCATTCAAATGTAGCATTTCCTCTCCCTACAGAGAGAGGGAGAGAGTGTAAAGATCAGGAGTGTGTTTAAGTCGTGTGCGTGTGTGTGTGAGTGACGTGGTGGTGGTGGTGGTAGAGAGAGGGAGGGAGTGTGGAATGGCGCTGTTTACAGTCAGCTATTGTTAGAATCACCTGTTGTTTACAATCACCTGTTTGAAATCATCTCTTGACACATCGTTGACTAAACAGACAGAGGGATAAATATTAAATACCCAAACTTACGAGAGTGTAGATAAACAGACAGACCGGGATTAAAAAAATGTAAAAAAATGATAAGGAAAAACAAGACAGATTGGAGAGATGAGGTATTGAAGGACGGAGGGAGGGAGGGAGGGAGGGAGGGAGGGAAGGAAGGAGGGAGGGAGAGGGAGAGAAGGAGGGAGGCATTGAGGTATGTGGGGTTCCTTAGGGACCAATTTTGGGGACTTTCAGTTTTTTAAAGGGTAAATTTGTTTGGGCAGAGAGGGGGGCAAAAGGGGAAAAGGGTTGAGGAAAAGGAGGAGGGGGAAAGGAGTTTGAAGGAGGGGAGGGGAGAGAGGAGAGAGAAAATAAATTGACCCAAAATAAAATTGAAAAACCTGCAAGGGAATTTTTTTAACGCCAAAGGAAAACCCTCTCTTTACTTTATCAAAATACAAACCTTAAAATTTAAGAAAAATGAAAAAAATCGTAAAAAAAATTAACATTGAAATCATGGAAACTTAAAATTATAAATGGGATTGAAATATGAATAGACAAATGATAAGTAAAAAGTGGGGGAAAAATGCAGGGTATGGGGGGAAAGGCTTTATGGTGGTGGGGGGTGGGTGTGGGGGGAGCGGGGCCCTTTGGAGGGGGGAAGAACGGGTTTTTGGAAAACGTGGGGGGATTTTCCTTCGCCTTGTATGTCACCCGTAGCATTTTTAATCCTTGTCTAAAGGGTCCCTCCACCCCCAACCCACCCACCCCCCAAGGATAGGGGGAATGATGTATCGGCGATCCATTTTTCCCAGGGGGTTTGTAGAAAATGGCTTGGAAGTGTGGTGGTGGTAATGCATTCAAATTTTGTGGAAAAGAAAATTATGTGAGTTTTTTTTTTTTTTTTTTTACCAAACTAGAATGTCTATAGTGAATTAGTTTTTTGAGGGTTTTTTTGGTGTGTGTGTGTGTGTTTTGTATGTGTGTTTTTTGTTTTTTGGGGGTTGTGTGTTTGGTGTGTGTGGGTTTTGTGTGTGTTTTGTTTGTGTGTGGGGGTAGGTTTTGTGTGTTTTTTTGTCTATCGAAAATAAATTGAAACGAAAAGGAAAAAAAAAAAACCATGACATTTTTTTTATAAAAATGTATAGCATTAATTCTTTTTTCAGCTTTTTCATTCTCCCCCCTTTTTGGTTTTCTCGGATACATTGCCTATTTTTTTTTCCCCCTTGCCCCTTTCTCCTCCTCCTCCTCCTCCTCCCCTCCTCCTCCTCCTCACCCCTCCTCCTCCTCCTCCTCCCCCTTCCCCTTTCCTCCAAAAGTGCTTTATTGGGGTTTTTTGGGCTTTTTTTTGGTTAAAGAAGGAAGTGGAAAGCAGGAGAAAAAAAGAAGAAGAGGGGGGAAGAAAAAAGGAAAGGAGGAAAAGGGGGTTTTTTTTCTTGGTTTTGTTTCAAAGCGCGACATCACTTGCTTAATCTTTCTTTGTATTGGGGTGTGCGCTTTCCCCTCTCTCTCTCCCCTCTCTCCCCCATGATAAAAAGGAGAGAGAGAGAGAGAGAGAGGAAGGGGAGAGAAAAGAGAAAAGAGAAGAGAAAAAAAGAGAGGGGGAGAAAAAAGGGGGCATAAAAAACCCAAAAAAAAGACATAACTTACCAAACCCTTTAAACCCCTATCCTACCCCAAACAAAAAACTATAAAAGGTTTTTAAAAAAAGGGATCTAATAACGAGTAAAGAGAAGAGGTGAAGAGCCCGGAGAGAGAAGAGAGGGGCAGAGAGAGAAAAGAGAGAGCAGGGGAGATAGGGGGATTTTTGGGGAAGAAAGGGGAAAAGAAAGGAGAAAAGGGAGACAAAGAGGAGGGGCTTTTTTCCCCTTCCCTTTTTTTTTTTTTTAATAAATTTTTAACCCCCCCCCCCCCATTTTTCCCCTTCCCCCTTCCCTTGTCCCCCCCCAACCCCCCGGGCCCCTCCCCCCCCCAACCCCCCCCCAATCATTTCCGACTCTTGCCCTCTTTTTTTAAAAAATTTTTAAAAAACCCGGTTCCTTCCCCCTTTTTTTCCCTTTGGTTTCCCTTTCTTATTTCCCATTCTTTTTTCCCCCCCTTTTTTTACTTTTTTTTTGGTGTTTTTAAAAGGAATTAAAATTCTTAATTTTAAACCCCCTCTTTTCTCCCCTCTTCTTTTCTTTTTATCTCTTTTCCTCCCCTCTCCCCTCTCTCCTCTCTCTCTTTTCCTTTTCCTTCTCTCATCTCTCCTCTCTCTCCTCTCTCTCCCTCTCTCTCTCTCTCTCGTCTCTCTCCCCTTTCTTATCTTTTTCGCTTTTCTATTTTTTAAAATTACCCTTAAAAACCCTTTTTTCCCCTTTTCTCTCCCCTTTCTCTTTTTTTTTTTCCTTCTTCGGGTTTTTTGGGTTTGGTTTTCTTCTTTTTTTTTTTTTATTCTTAAAAAATCCTAAAAAACCCTTTTTAAAAAATTTTCCCTTTTTTGTTGTTTGGGAATAGAATAAGGGGGGGTTAAATTCAAAAAGGGTTTTTGTTTTGTGTGGGGTAGGGGGGCAAAAAAAACCCCCCAAAAAAAATAAAACCCCGGAAAAAAAAGGGTCTATGGGAGGAAAAAAGGGGGGAAAAAAAAAAGGGTTTTTCGAGGCCCTTTTTTTTTGTGGTGTGTTTTTGTTTTTTTCCCCTTTTAAAACCCGGAAAAAAATTGGGCTTTTTTTTTTTTTCCCCGGGACGTTTTTTTTTTCTTTTTTTTTTTTTTTTTTTTTTTTTTTTTTTTTTTCCTGGGCCCAAAGGGGGGGGGGCCGTCAAGGTAGGCGCCTCGTGTATTTTTTTGTGTGTGTGTGTGGGGTTGTGTGTGTTTGTGGGACATTTTAAGGAAAAATAAAATTCTTGTTTTTTTTTTTTAAATTTTTTTAAAAAGGGTTTTTTTTCTTCGATTTCAGGTACGGTAAACAATGCAAAAAAAGACGTTCATGTGTTTGGGTGAGTATTTTTATTATTATTTTTTATTATTATTTTTAAGAGAGAGGAAAAGGGGAAAGAGGGGAAGAAAAAGGAGAAAAAGGAGAGAGAAAAGGAAGGAGAGAGAGAGAGAAAAAAATTAAATAAAAAAGATAAGATATTTTTGATCCAAATCAAACCCCTTTTTCAAGAAACCAAACTACAAGGTTATTGACATCAAAGCGCCACCACGCCAGGACAAATTTTGGGGATTTCGAACCGCTGACCAAATGGGGGCAGGGCCCTCTGAAAAACACCATCCGTGATTCAAACCAAACCGCCCCAAAACCCTTTGGGCGGGAGAGAGAGAGAGAGGGGAGAGAGGAAGAGAGAGGGGAGAGAGAGAGAGAGAGGGGGGGCCGGGGGGTACTGCTCACCATTCTTTCAATTGAGCAGCACGCGCCCTAAAAGAGATAGAAATAAGGGGAAAAAACCCTTGGCAAAAAAAAATAAATGGAGCAAAAAAAAAGGGGGGGAAATGAGAAGAGAGAGAAGAGAGAGAGAGAGAGAAGAGAGAGAGAGAGAGAGGGGAAAAGGAGAGAGAGAGGAGAGAGAGAGAAAAGGAAAAGAGAGAGAGGAGAGAGAGAGACTATGTGAATACGTATTTAACTTTTTTTTCTCTCTTCCTCCCCCCCCCATCTCTCTCTCCCCTCTCTTTTCCTCTCTCTCTCTCTCTTCTCTCCCCTCTCTCCTTTTCTCTCTCTCTCTTTTCTCCACACACAAAAACCCTTACCACCCCTCATCTTAGCGTTAAATGGATTCGTTATTTTTGTTTTTGTGTGTGTGTTGTTTTTTTTTTTTTTCAGTCCCTTTCCCAAATACCCCAATCAGTCTTTTGAAACCCCCTTCCCACTTCCACTAAAACCCTTTTGGGGGGGCCCTTTTCTCCTATCTACCTTTAATTAAAAAAAAGGAGATGTTTTTTAAACCCCCTTTAAACGTGTTTTTCCCATAAAGGTTTTCAAAATTCCTTGCCTTGGTAAAAATCTTCGCTTTTTTGCAGGGGTGTCTTTTTTTTTTTTTAAACTTTTCCCTTTTAAAGTTTTTAAATTAAATTTTTAAAATCCAGTTGGGAAAATTTTACGGAAAATTTTGCGAAAAGGGGAAAAAAATTTAAAAAATCCCTACTACAAACAAACTACTACTACTACTACTACTATTTAACTACTACTATTTATTTACTATTTCTTTTCTCTCTCTCTCTCTCCTCTCTCTCTCCCTCCCCTCTCTCTCTCTCTCTCTTCCCTCTCTCCCCCCCCGTCTCCTCTCCCCTCTCTCTCTCTTCTCTCTCTCTCTCTCTCTTTTCTCTTTTCTCTCTCTCTTTCTTCCTCTCTTTTCCCCAATCTAACACTCATGGCTATAAACGCATCCTCCGTTTTTTTCTCTCTTTTCTCTTTTTTTTTTAAAAAGCTTACTCACTCCCTCACCCTTCAGTTTGCTCTCTCTCTCTCCTCTCTTCTCTCTCCTCTCTCTCCTTTTCCCCTTTCCCTCTCTTTTCCTCTCTCCTCTCCTCTCTCCCCGTTTTCCCCTTTTTCTCTCTCTCTTCTTCATCCCCTTTGAACCCTTCTCCCTTCCTTCTTCTTTTTCCCCCTTCTTTTCTTTCCCATATCCCAACCCACCCACCCCCCAACCCCACCACACACACACACACACACCACACACAACACCACACACACCCCACACCAACACACAACACACACACACCCCAACACCCCAACACACACACAAAAACACCCCACACACACCCCAACCCACGAGAATAAATCCCCCACTCTTTTAAATGAGTTTTTTTTGTACCCTGATTAGGTCTCTTTTTTCGTGATAGACCAACTGATTTTTGGGGTCTTAGGGTTTTCCTTTTTTTGGGGGGTCCTCTGGTTGGGCCCCGGGGCCCTAAAAGGGTGGAAGATGAGACGAAGCCTTATGCTCTGTTTTGTTTTTTTACAAGGGAAATCCCCCCCTTCGCTTACTGACTAATTTGATGCCAGGAAAGGGGATCTGCGTTTTTCTAATTTCAGTTGTATTTAATCAGAGTTAACCATAGTGTCAGGTAAACATAGGCATCATCTTAAGCATGAGACCTTAAGATAGAATGGAATTTTCGCCTCGTTAAAAAAAAAAGACTGTAGGTGATTGGTGGGTGGGAGATCAAGGGCTTGGCGACGGCGGTAAGAAGGAAATCAGGTTTTTAGGGGCATGGGACCTGATGGCTTCGGCGTCTGTCAACTGTTCTATGCGCGGGAATTTTAAAATTTAAAAAGGGGTGGCTTAAAATGGTTGTTCCTTTTTCTGGTTTCTCCCCCGCCTTTTCCCTGTTCCTCCCCCCTCTTGAAATTTTATCTCCTACCTAGCGCAAAATTCAAATGCGTGGTTTTTCTTCCTGTTTCCCCTCTTTTTTGAACCTTTTTATCTCTCCTCTCCTAAAGGAAAAATTTAAAATGCGGGTTCCCCTTCCCCGTTCCTCTCTTTCTTGAACCTTTTATCTCTCCTCTACACTGGCGGAAAGGTTCTAAAATGCCGTGGTTTTCTTCCTGTTCCTCTCTTTCTTGAACCTTTTATCTCTCCTCTACACTGGCGGAAAGGTTCTAAAATGCCGTGGTTTTCTTCTGACATGGAGGAGGTATAAGCATTAAGCATGGCGTGGAATAAGTGCAGTCTGTGTCTGTCTGTATCTGTCTGTATCTGTCTATGTCTATCTCTCTGTCATTACCGAATTACTGCGCCCTTTTGCATGACCAGTGAGTTACTCTAGATCCTCCCACGCCCTCCACGCCTCTCCCACGCCCTCCCACGACCTCTCACTCCCGCCCCTTTTCCTCCTCTGTCCTCTTACTGTCGCATTGTCCTCGCGGGTCAGACGGCAGCCTGTCATTCACTGCCCGGGATTCGCAATCTTTTTTTTCTTGATAGCAATCTAAACT
>JACEEZ010015750.1:195000-215000 GCA_016584305.1 Chionoecetes opilio
CTATTACTATTACTACTAAAAATTTACTATTTACACTACCTACTATTTTCTACTACTACTATCCCCCCCCACCCCCCCCCCCCCCCCCCCCCCCCCCCCCCCCCCCCCCTTTTTTCCCCTCCTTCCCTCTTCTTCCCCCTCTTTTTTTCCCCCCTTTGTTTTTTTTTAAATTTTTTAAATAAAAAAAAAAAAAAAAAAAAAAAAAAAAAAAAAAAAAAAAAAAAAAAAAAAAAAAAAACCCCCCCCAAAACCCCCACCACAAACACCCCAACAACACACCCCAACACAACAATATAGGGTCCCTTAAAAAACCCCGGGTTTTTGGGGGCTAAAACCCCCAAATGCCCTTTAATCCGTCAATAATTTACTTTATATTAACCCTATTAAGTATAAAAATTTAAAATATATTTATATATTTTTATATATAAAAAGAATATTAAAATTTTAAAAAAATTTTAATAAAAGGTTATTTATATTTTTAAATTTTTTAAAAAATTATATTTTTTTAAAAAATGTATAATAAAAAATTTTTATTTTTTACTAACCTTTACATACTATACTACCCCCTTTGCTTTAAAACCCCAACTACTAACTACTACTATACTACTATTTTTACTACACTATACTACTAAAACTCTATTACTTTTTTTACAAAACCTCTCTCCTACTACTACCTACTATTTACTACTATAACCATCTCCCCCCCCCATCTTTTCCCTCTACTCCCTTTCCCAAAAACCAAAAAAACACACCTACCAACCCCCCCAAAACCCCCTCTATAAAAACCGGAAAAATCCACCCCCTAAACCCCCAAACCCCTACTAACACTTCCCAAAACCGTTTCCCAAACCCCACCCCCCTTTTCCTTTCCCTCCCTCCCCCCCCTTTCCTCTTTTTTTCCCTCTTTTTTCCCTCTTCCCCCTTTAAATCTCTTTTTTCTCTCCCCCCTTTTCCCCATCTCTCTCCTACTTTTTCCCCCCCCAAATCTCTTATTTTCTTTTCCCTTTTCCTCTCTCTCTCTTTTTTCCTCTATCTTCCCCCCCCCCCCGTTCCCACCCCCTAACCCGGCTTTCCCTATCCCCGGGGGGGCCCCCTTTTTTGGGCCTGTTTCGTTTTGGGGCCCCTTTGGGGGTTTTCCCCTCTCTCTTCTTTTCCCCTCCCCCTTCCCTCTCCTCCCCCCTTTCCCTCTCCTCCTCTTTTCCCCCTTTTCCCTTCTCCCTCTTCTCTTTCCCCCTTCCCCCCGGGGGAAAAATCTCCTTCTTTTTTTTTTTTTCCCCCCAAATTTTTTCGGGACAGAAAGAAAAAAGACAGACTTTTTTCGGGGGGCCCGGTTTTGGGGGGAAAAAAAAAAAAAAAATTTTTTTTTTTTGGGGGAAAAAAAGGGAAAAAAAACCCCCCAAAAAACCCAACCCCCATGTAATTCCCCCCCTCCCCTTTTTTTTTTTTTTTTTTGAGCTATCTGTCTCTTGGATTTGCCAAGACCGCCATTTTAAAATCTTTTTTTTTTATTTTGTTATTCTATTTTTTTATTTATTTATTTTCTATTTTGTTCAGGTGGGTTGTTTTCTTTTTTTTGCCTTTATCCTCCTTTATCTGTATCGTTTTTTTTCTCCTTTTTGTTTTTTTTACCCCCTTTATCTGTACGTTTTTTTTTTCTCCCTTTATCTTCTTTACCTCCCTTTTTCTTACGTTTTTTTCCCCCTTTATCGTTCTTTTTCCGTCCTTTATTGTATCGTTCTTTTCTCCTTTATCGTTTTTTATCCCCCCTTTATCGTATCGTTTTTTTCTCCTTTATCGTTCTTTTCCTATTTTTCTTTCTTTTTTCCCCCTTTACGTTCTTTATTCCTTTTTTATCGTTCTTTTTCTCCTTTTTTTTGTTTTCCCCCCTTTTTTCTATATCGTTCTTTTTCTCCTTTTTTCTTTCTATATCTTTTTCTTTTTCTCCTTTATCGTTCTTTATTATATCGTTCTTTTTTCCTTTATCGTTCTTTATCTATATCGTTCTTTTTCTCCTTTATCGTTCTTTATATATATCGTTCTTTTTCTCCTTTATCGTTCTTTATCTATATCGTTCTTTTTCTCCTTTATCGTTCTTTATCTATCGTTCTTTTCTCTTTATCGTTCTTTATCTATATCGTTCTTTTTCTCTTTATCGTTTCTTTATCTATATCGTTCTTTTTCTCCTTTATCGTTCTTTATCTATATCGTCTTTTCTCCTTTATCGTTCTTTATCCGTCCTTTATCTATATCGTTCTTTTTCTCCTTTATCGTTCTTTATCTATATCGTTCTTTTTCTCCTTTATCGTTCTTTATCTATATCGTTCTTTTTCTCCTTTATCGTTCTTTATCTATATCGTTCTTTTTCTCCTTTATCGTTCTTTATCTATATCGTTCTTTTTCTCCTTTATCGTTCTTTATCCGTCCTTTATCTATATCGTTCTTTTTCTCCTTTATCGTTCTTTATCCGTCCTTTATCTATATCGTTCTTTTTCTCCTTTATCGTTCTTTATCCGTCCTTTATCTATATCGTTCTTTTTCTCCTTTATCGTTCTATATCTATATCGTTCTTTTTCTCCTTTATCGTTCTTTATCTATATCGTTCTTTTTCTCCTTTATCGTTCTTTATCTATATCGTTCTTTTTCTCCTTTATCGTTCTTTATCTATATCGTTCTTTTTCTCCTTTATCGTTCTTTATCTATATCGTTCTTTTTCTCCTTTATCGTTCTTTATCGTCCTTTATCTATATCGTTCTTTTTCTCCTTTATCGTTCTTTATCTATATCGTTCTTTTCTCCTTTATCGTTCTTTATCTATATCGTTCTTTTTTTTCCTTTATCGTTTCTTTTATTATATCGTTCTTTTTCTCCTTTATCGTTCTTTATCTATATCGTTCTTTTTCTCCTTTATCGTTCTTTATCTATATCGTTCTTTTTCTCCTTTATCGTTCTTTATCTATATCGTTCTTTTTCTCCTTTATCGTTCTTTATCTATATCGTTCTTTTTCTCCTTTATCGTTCTTTATCCGTCCTTTATCTATATCTTTTCTTTTCCCCTTTTATCGTTCTTTATCTATATCGTTCTTTTTCTCCTTTATCGTTCTTTATCTATATCGTTCTTTTTCTCCTTTATCGTTCTTTATCTATATCGTTCTTTTTCTCCTTTATCGTTCTTCAGCATCGCCGTAGTGACTTTATTCCCAAACCACCACTTTATTTCGTCCCCAAAATGCCTTACATTTATTTAGGATGTTAATGGAAGGGAACAGTGAAGTGAAAGGCAAAAAAAGAAGAAGGAAAATAAAGGAAAGGAAAAAAAGAGAACTGAAGTGAAAGGCAAAAGAAGAAGAAGGAACAGAAAGAAAAGGAAAAAAGAAGAAGCTGAAAACCTCAAGAAATCAACTTATATTTTTTTTCTTCCAATTTCCAAAAGATTCCAGTCACGATTTCCCTGATTTTGAGTCAAGTTTATTTACATCTCTTACAAAAACTTACATTCCCGATTTCTGTGTTGTCCAGAAAAGTGGATTTAACGACCCTTTCTGCACCTTGTAATCCGGATTCAGGGTGATTACCTGTCACATAAAGAGCTACAGGTGTTCCTTAATTGGTCATTTAATCACCTGAGTCCCACCAGTACTAAGGAGCGTCTCGTGGAATGGATTAATGAAGCGATAAGGGGATAATTAGCTACACTTCGCCCACCTACTAATTACCTCACACCGCCATCAGATGAGGGGAGTGTCGCCTGTCTGTTTGCATCACAAAAGACTCTCCTATCTATTAAATCACTTAGCTTCTTAGGTTATCAGTGAAGGGTGACTAATATTGTCTCGTCTAATCATATAATCCACTATCTCTTATCTCTCCCTCTACCACCACCACCACTACTCTCTCCCTTCCATTTTTAGTCAATATAATAACATTTAATCACTTGGGTTTTTAGGTTATCAGTGAAGTGTGTCTAATATTGTCTTGAGCTATACTATAATCCACTATCCTCTCTCTCTCTCTCTCTCTCTCTCTCTCTCTCTCTCTCTCTCTCTCTCTCTCTCTCTCTCTCCTCAATTTCTCTTTACTAGTCATTCAATCCATTCAATCGCATTTGGATAGCCACTCCGCCCTTTTTTCTCTCTCTCTCTCTCTCTCTCTCTTCTCTCCCCCCCCTTTCTCTCTCTCTCTCTCTCTCTCTCTCTCTCTCTCTCTCTCCTCTCTCTCTCTCTCTCTCTCTCTCTCTCTCTCTCTCTCTCTCTCTACCACCATCACCACCACTATCCACCCTTCCAATTTTAGTCAATATTAATAAACCTTCCTTAAAATGTGTCAGGAATTAGTACACAAACCCCATTGGCTAATACATGATGACGTCACGGTAATACTGCGACCCCATTGGCTAACACAGGATGACGTCATGGTATTGTTGCGACGCTATTGGTTAATGTGGACTCTCGTATCAGCCAATGAGAGGGCCGTGTGAAGCCTTAGATTATAGTGTTATTAAGACCACTTGTGTTTATCTGTGTTGACTTTTCTTATAAAGCTTGCAGTGGACTCGTAGATAAGAGAGTGCAGGCTAATGGAGGGGTGGAGAGAGAGAGAGAGAGAGAGAGAGAGAGAGAGAGAGAGAGTTTTTCCCTTTATCTTTAATATTGTATTTCTTTATTTCTTTACTTATTTGTTACATTATTTTTTTCTCCTCGTTCTCATAGTTTTCTCTTCTTATCTCTCTCTCTCTCTCTCTCTCTCTCTCTCTCTCTCTCTCTCTCTCTCTCTCTCTCTCTCTCTCTCTCTCTCTCTCTCTCTCTCTCTCTCTCTCTCTCCCACGATTTCTGTGTTGGATTGTATCTCTTTATCTTTTATCTCTTTCTTTGTTTCCATCATTACATTTTCTTAGGGCCTCTCTCTCTCTCTCTCTCTCTCTCTCTTTTCTCTCTCTCTCTTCTCTCTCTCTCTTTTCTCTCTCTCTCTCTCTCTCTCTCTCTCTCTCTCTCTCTCTCCTCTCTCTCTCTCATGAATAATTACATACAAATGAGGAACACGAGAAGGCAACCCACACCATATTATAATAATTAAAAGATACATTTTTACTCCTACAATAGAAGACAAAGCGTAAGTTGCCTTTCTTTTGTCTCCTTCTCCTCCTCCTCTCCTCCTCTTTGCCTTTACTTCATCTTTTCACTTTATTTCTAACTCATTCTCTCATTTTTTACTCAATTTTTTTTTATCTGTATCGGTAGAATATTAATATTTTCTCTACGATATCTTCAATCCTTATACAATTTTCCTTTCGCGAGAGAGAGAGAGAGAGGAGAAGGGGAGAGAGGTGAGAGAGAGAGAGAGAGAGAAAGGGAGAGAGAGATTTTTTAAAGAAATTTTTTTTTACAAAGTTAAGGAGTGGAGGAAGGGGAAAGGCCCCTTTTTTTTTGGGCGGGATAGCGGTCAAAAACCAATTTGCCCCGAGAGGCCGGAAAAGGGTTCCCCCAAAAAAAACGGGGGCGGGGGAGCAAACCGGAGGGAGGTTTTTGGAAAAAGAAGGTTTTAGGGGAAAAAGGGGGGGCCCCCAAACAGATTGAAGGAGAAAAAAGAGGGGAGAAAGCCCCCCAAGAGGGAAAGAAAAAAAACAAAGGGGAAAAAAAGGAAAAAGGGGGGCAAAAAACCCCAATATAAAAAAAGTTTAAAATTTTTAAAATAACACGGGGGAGAAAGGGAAGGCCCGTTTGGCCCCTTTCCCCAATTAAAAACCCCATTTTTAAAATTTCAACTTTTTCCCAAGACGAATGTTTTGGAGGTACCGTAGAAAAACCGGGGGGGGAGAGAAACCTTAGACAATTTTTCGCGAGAAAAAGAAAAAGTGAGGAGAGATAAAAGGCCCCCCGAGGAGAAAGAGGGGGGGAGAGAGAGAAGAGAGAGAATTTAAAAAAAATTGAAAAATTTCCTACCTGCTTTTAAAACAAAAAAAAAATACAAGGAACAATTATAAATTTAAAAAAAACCCCAAACGAAGAAAAAAATAGCTGTATTTGATAGATAAACATAAAAAAAAATTTAGATAGTTTTAAGATTTGATAGATAGATAAAGATAGTTTTGGATAGCTTTTTAAACCCCTTATAGCCCCAGAAGAAAATTTCCGTTGTTTTTTGGGGCAAACCTTTTTAAAAATTTTTTTTAAAGGGGAATATAAGAAATATTTTAGTAGCCCTTTTTAGTTTTTGGGCCCACTACCAAATTTTGGTAATTGGGGTCATTTTTTGAAATTTTTTTGGCAAATAACTTTAGATTTTTTTTAAAACCCAAAGAAAAGATCTGGGCGTGAAGGGGTTAAATAAAAGATCGGGGCCCGTAAAGGGGGTTTAAAAAAAAGAAAAAGAAAAAAAGGGTGAGTAGGAAAACTTTTGGGGACCCCCCCCCCCCGAGGACCCTGAGGGCCTCTTCAGGTAAGTCCCAATCTTTACCTAAATTTCCTTTCCCAAAGAACATTTGGCCTTTCTCTTCCCCACCTGTGCGTGAGTATCGGGGAGATTTAATCCCCAAACCCCACACCCCCCTTTCCTCCCCTCCCCTCCCTCCCGCCTTTCATTCTCTCCCTCTCTCGGTCACCCCCCTTTAACTCCCCCCGCGTCTCTTCCCCCTTTCCTTCCCCCTTTATCGCCCCTTTGAAAGCAGATTTTAAAGTTATTGGGGAAGTGCCCCTTGTACCCAATTTTCTCCTCCCCTTTTCTACCCTTTTCTCTTTTGCGGGCCAAGGAAGGAGAGGAGAAAACAAAGATTTTTTTGTAAGTTTCCCTGCCCAAACCATTTTAAAAAAACTTTTTCGAAGCAGAAAAGAAGAATGGGAAGACGACGAGGGGAGGGGGAGAGAAAAGGAGAGACGAAGAGGAGAGAAAAAGAGGGGAGAGAGAGAGAGAGAGGAGAGAGAGAGGGGAAGAGGAGAGAGAGACGGGGGGAAGGAGAGAGAAAATTCCTGAGTTTAAAGGGTGTTCTCAAAAAAAAAAAAAAAGGATTCAGACCACACCACCTCCTTTTTTCCTTTCTTTGCCCCTCCTCCATCTCCTCCCAAAAATTCCCAAACTGCATCCTTCTCCTCCCTCTCCTCCCTCCCCTTCTCCTCCCCCTCCTCCTTTCCCCTCCTCCTCCCCCCTTCCCCCTCCCCTCCCCTACCTCACCCTTTCCTCCTTCCCCCCTCTCCCCCCTTTTTTCCTCCAGTTCCAATCCCCTCACCTCTCCTTTGACAGATCGATTTCGCGACAAGAATTTTTTCATTTTCCGTAATTTTCATCGCCTCGTCATCCCCTTCTTCAGTCTGCTTTGTCGGGGCCCATGCGGGGGAAAGGGTCGTCCGTCCCCTTAGCTTTTTCGAGGGTCTTTTTAAAGGGGGCCCTTTCCAGGGCCCTGCCGACCCCGGGAAAAACGTTTGGGAGTCGGAGTCTCTTCAGTTTTCTTCAAGAGGACCTGAATATATTTTTTTTGAAGCCAAGTGCGTGAGGTCAAGATGGGAATGGAGAGGAAGGGGTGGGTGGTGGGGGGGTGTGGTGGTGTGTCAGGGTGTTAGTGGGTTGTGGTTGGGGAAGGTTGTGGTGGAGTGAGGTAGTGGTAGGGGTTTAGAGGGGGAAAATTTAGGGGTTAAAAAAAAATTAAATAGCTTGAATAAAGAGGTTTTTTTAAATATCTTTTTTTGGGTGTAGTGGAAAAGCATGTTAGTGGGTGGGGGCTGGTCCCGGAGGTCGAGTTTTTGGGGGTAGGGGCGGGGTTTGGGGGGGGGTTTGGGGTGGGGAAGGGTTGAAAAATTGGTTAGAAATGCTTGCATAAAAGGGGTTTGGTTTTTTTTTTTTGGGTGGAGTGGTGGCATGGGGGTTGGGGGTTGGTTGGTATGTGTGTCTGTGGTGGGTGGGGTGGGTGGCTGGGGTTTATGGGGGAAAGGGTGGGGTGGTGGTGGGGGTTTAGGAGGGTTGGGGGGATGGTTGGGGTGGTAGGGGCGTGGTCATGAAATTTTAAATTTGGGGAAAGGGTATTGAATAGGGGTAAATTTCCCCTCCACCTTCATCCCCCTACCCACCCCCCCCTTTTTCCTCCCCCTTCCCCTTCCTTTTAAATCCCAAACCACTTTTTTCCAAATTTTATTTGATCTTTTTTCCCCTCTGAGTGTTTTGTGTGTGTGGGGTGTGGGGTGGGGTTGGGGTGTGGTGTGTTTGTGTTTGTGTTGTGTGTGTATTCATTAGTTGTTTTTTAAAAGGGGCCCCAGGGGAAATGCCGTGTGGCCCGTCCCCAATATCAACTTTTTTTTTTTATCTTTTTCCTTTTAGTGTTTTGGTTTTGGGCCGAAGCCCCCAAACCCGGAGAGCAGGCAAAAACCCCCGGCAAACCCCCGGTACCCTTTCACTGTGGGGGGACGGGGGCTCGGGTTTTAAGGAAACAACCCATTGTTTCCGCTCCCCCCGGGACCCCCCCGGGGGACTTCTCGGTTTAAACCCGAGCGTGTTTCCCCTACACCAGGGGAGTCCCCTTACGTCGGTGTGGGGTTTTGTGGGTGTGTGTGTGTGTTTGTGTGTGTGTGGGTGTTTTTTCGCGCGTGTGTGGTATGTGTGTTTTTCCCCTTTTGTTCTCCCACCGTTTGGGAATAAAAATGTTTTTATACAAATTAGTCACACTTTTTTCTTTACTTTTTTCTTATGGGACTGGAAAACCTAGGGGGGATTTTTTTTAAACATTTTTTGTAAAAATAATACTTAAAAGGGAAAATATTTAAAACGATCGTTGTATTGAAGTAAGATTAACTGAAATGTTATCATATTTTTATCATTTCCCAGAAATTTTTGTCAATTTGTGGTTTTTAAGGAATATTGGAAGTATCAGCCCTTTGGGGAATTTGGGCTGAAATGGGGAAATTCAAATCTTTGTAACAAAAAAAAACTAAACCCCAGATTCATTTTCCCGATTCCGAAAAAAATGTGGGAATTTTTTTTTTAAACAAATTTAAAAAAATATTGCCCAAAATTTTCAAGGGGGTTTTGGCCTTTATTTTTTTTTTTTAAAACACGTTTTTTTCAATAACTAAAAAACTATGGCAGATAAGTGCAATACAAATAGAGAAGTCCTTGTCTTACATTTTTTAAAAAGTTTTTTAAATCTTTAAAGAGGTTTTAAAAGGAAAAAATTTTTTTTTTGGCCCTTTTTTTCCCTTTTTTTCATTTTGTGTTATTTTATAAAACCATTTGGACCAAATTTTCCCCCTCCCCTTTGTGTTGTCTCTTTTTCCCTTTTTCTTTCCCTCCCTCCCCCTTCCTTTTCCCCCCCTCCTTCCCTCCCCCCTCCTTTTTTTCCTTTACTCCCTCCTTTCCCTTTTTTCCCTCCTTAAAGAGGAGAGGATGGGTCCTGCCAGTCTTTCACACGCCCGCCACTCCTCCGTGACGTCACTGGAAGTAAATAATGTCTTTGTGTTCCTATTGGCCGAGACAAGAGAAAGATCAAGAGTCGTCCACCAATCAGTCTCCCGCCTTGTCTCCTCCCTTGGACGGCCTCTTCACGGCGCCTTTCTGGGGTGGCGCTTTTTCACTTGGGGTTTTTTGTCCTTTTTTCTTATTTTGATGTTAGACAGATGGGTGAATTGGTGTTGCCGGTTAGTTATTTAGTTTCTCTAGGGTAGTTACATGTATACGTAGGTAGTTACATGTATACGTAGGGGTTACAGGGATTTGTTTTGGTAGGAAATTTTTTATTATTTCCCTTTAAGGGAAAATCCAGCAAGGGGGGAGAATAGGGGGAAATGTAACTTTAAAAGGGGTCTTAAAGACCCCTTTTATCTCTCCCCTTTCCCCCCCTCCATCGGGGGACCGGGGGGTTAACCCCCCGGCCCTTAACCCCCTTTTCCCCGGCCAACCCCAAAATTTTTTTCGGGCCTTTTATAAACACCCTTTCCCCCTTCACCACCTTTTCCCCGGGGGGGCCCCCCAAAAAACCTTTCCTCCCCGGGTTTCCCCCAAAACCCCCCGGGCGGGTTCCCCCCCTCCTTTCCCCCCCTTCCTTTTTCCCCCCCTTCCCTTTCCCCTTTTCCCCCTTCCCCCACCCTTCCTTTCCCCCTTTCCCCCCCCTCCCTCCCCCCAAAAGCCCCAGGGTTTAAGTGGAGCGGTTTAAAACCTTTTAACGAGCAATTAAACCGAATTTTTCCCTTTGGTTTGAAATAGCCCCCCAGGGGGAAAGCCATGCCCTTTTTGGAAGGGGGGGGGGGGGCCAAAAGGGGGGGAAAAAATATATGTGTAGTAAGTTTAAATTTCTCTGGGGTTTTTTTTGTTTCGAGGTAAAGAAATAGGAGGAGGGTTTAAAGGAAAAATTGGGGGCGAGGAAAAAGGGGGGGAGGGGGAGGAGGAGGGGGGAAAAAGGAGGAGGAGGAGGAGGAAAGGGGGAGGGAGAAAGATGAAGAATCGGAGGGGAAAACAAATATATACTACCAAAAACCAAGACCAAAAAAAGTTTAAAAACATAATATTTCCCTTTTTACAACTCAACAGTCCCCAAATAATAGAAAGAAAAATAAATGTCTTCATTAAATACCAAATCAATGAATGTATCCTGTCCTTTGTTTGATTCTCACGTCGAGGCTCATGACACACGGCGTGACTTAAGGACTTTATGTGTGTCCAGCAGGGAGGCAGCGGGACAGCAGGCAGCGACAGGCGGTGTTTGTGTGGCTGCCTGACTGACGGACGCCTGATACGTGATCCCCGGTGGTCTTGCGCGGGGAGCTTGAAGAGAAAGAGAAGAAAAAAATACGATAAAAAATGTTAATAAAAGATCTCTTATCCATTCAAGGGGCGGATGGTCATTACGGCTTTGCTAATGAAGATGTGGTGGTGTGTTAGGTCAAAGGTCATGTCAGGGTCACCTAGAGGGATTGGGTGGGGTGGTTGAGGAAGTCAAGATTGGGTCGTCATATATATATTTTTTTTATTCACTCGAGGAAGGAAAGATTGGGTTATTATTTATTTATTTATTTTATTTTGTTTTTTATTTGAGTCTAAAGTTTCTGTGGTTTAGAATTTGATCAATGTTACGCTGCGGTCATTGGAGATATTCTTATGGTTGGTTGATTTTTAGGTACGCATCGCCACTGTGCTCATATCTGTCTCTTTATTGATTTTTTAGACTTTGCCACTATGCTCAAGTTTTTTTTCATTTATCAATAGCTGTGTGTGTGTGTGTGTGTGTGTGTATGTGTGTGTGTGTGTGTGTGTGTGTGTGTGTGTGTGTGTGTGTGTGTGTGTGTGTGTGTGTGTGTGTGTGTGTGTGTGTGTTTTCTATGGTCTCCCCTTCATCTCGCCCTCCAAAGCCGTGCCAAAGCCGCATCCGTTTCCCATTTCCTCTATTCAGGTTGTAAGCGAAAGCCGTTTTCCTTCATTGAGTCGTAAATGCTGGTTTTATTTTTTTTATTTCTCCATAAGTCATTCTTAGATAGAGAAGGAGAAGGATTTAAGGGCCATTTCCTTCCACACACACACACACACACACACACACACACACACACACACACACACACACACACACACACACACACACACACACACACACACACACACACACACACACCATGTCACTCCCATCCAAGTCAAGGCAAGTCTATTTTCTTATCTCTATTTTTAACTCATTTATATTTTTTATTCCTTAACTGAAACTTCCATTAATTAAAGAGACGTGATTCATCTGACATTGATATAACTAATGACTGCAGACCTTATATACCAAACAAATAATAATAATAATAATAATAATAATAATAGTAACAAGCAAGAACTGACCCGCCTTGAAACACACGCCGTAGTACAAATATCCTGGACCAGCATACCTAAGAAACTACATTTGCTTAGATGTGTGTGTCCAGCCAGCAACCTTACTCTCTGCTATGTAACGGTGTGTGAGAGAGAGAGAGAGAGAGAGAGAGAGAGAGAGAGAGAGAGAGAGAGAGAAGAGAGAGAGAGAGAAGAGGCAGGGAGAGAAGTAAGATGGATAATATTTAGTTTTTAGGGAAAGGTTGAAATGAAGTATCAGCGAAAAACCTTATACCTAATCCTCCCTCCCTCCCTTTCTCTCCCCTTCTCCCCTTTTTCTCTCCCTCTCTCCCCTTTTTCTCTCCCTCTCTCCCCTTTTTCTCTCCCTGATCTCCCCGACCCTACCAAAACCACCTTACTATTGAAGACCACGGTTAAATTTGCCCATTGCCCAAAATTTGCTAAGGATAATAGCATTAAAAGAGAGTAAGTAAGGGAGAAGATAGATAGCAGAGACAAAGTTGAGCCCGGGTGAGAGAGAGAGAAGACGGAGGGGATCAAGAGAGAAGAGAGCAGAGAGAGAATTGAGAGAGAGAGAGAGAGAAGAGAGAGAGAGAGAGAGAGAGAGAGAGAGACAGAGAGAGAGAGAGAGAGAGAGAGAGAGAGAGAGAGAGAGAGAGAGAGAGAGAGAGAGAGAGAAGAAAAGGGCGGAGTGGCTATCCATATGCGATTGAATGGATTGAATGACTAGTAAAGAGAAATTGAGTAGAGAGAGAGGAGGAGAGAGAGAGAGAGAGAGAGAGAGAGAGAGAGAGAGAGAGAGAGGGGTGGTGTAAGCTGCGTCCTCTTACTATTTTCGTTGTTCCGTGTTTGTGAGGCAAGTTTCCTTATATGCTTGTCGCCTCCTGTGCTTGTCTGGGGGGGAGGGAGGGAGGGAAGGGGGAAGGGGGGGAGGACGAGCCTAGGTCATAGCTTGTACTACAGGATTGTGTGTTGTGTGTGTGTGTGTGGCAGGAGGGAGGGAGAAGAATGATGGAGGTGAAGGAATGTTCGTGTGTGTGTGTGTGTGTAAGGTGAGGTGAAGGTTTTAATAGGGTAGAGGTTATTAGAAGGGGGGGAGGGGGTTATATATGGGGTTTAGTCTGGATGCTTATCATCCCCCCCAACCCTTTACCCCCCCCCCCATACACACACACACGTAGCACCATTAGGAAACAACATCAAAGCCCAACCATGACCACTTTAAACCTCTGTCCCCCCTTCCCCCAACCCCCCTCCAACTACTGAACCCCTACCCCCTTCCACCCCCCAAACAACCACCCAACCTCTTCTGCTACGCCCGAACGCTAATTGACGAAGGAAGGACAGTCGTTCTAGTCGTTCCGCGGTCGTTACGTTACGCTACGACATCCGGGAACTACGAGTGAGTTGACATGGACGACACGTTGGTATGGTCGTCCTAGACCCCCCTTTACCCTTCCCTTAGAGACGACCTTTAACTACCTTCCTCAGTGTCTGCAGAATAATTATTAGGTTATTAGATTAAGAATTATAGCAAAAAGACCTGAATTATTCCTGATGTGTTCATGTTTTTTTTCTAATGACGTGTTTGAGACATGAGCGAGAGGAGTTTGTAATGTAGGAAGAGGAGGAGGAGGAGGAGGAGGAGGCGGCGGCGGCATAGACTTCCAAGGTCCTCGCCTCCCTGTGTGTGTGTGTGTGTGTTTATGTGTATGTGTCGTCGGGTGCTTTCAGTAGGCGCTTGTGTCCCCCCCCTGCCCCCCTCCTGTAGTATATTGAGGCCTAGGAGGTGATGATTATTTGATGGTTATCTGTGTGATTCAGGGTGTTGGGGGGGTCTTGATGAGGGGGGAGAGGGGACAGAGGGGGGATGAACGGGTTAAGAATCATTACAGGCGGTGGTCTCTCTCTCTCTCTCTCTCTCTCTCTCTCTCTCTCTCTCTCTCTCTCTCTCTCTCTCTCTCTCTCTCTCTCTCTCTCTCTCTCTCTCTCTCTCTCCAGGACACTCACCTGACACTAATTAACACAGGTGTCCAGGTGATGTAATTTTATCCTCTCTGGAATGAAGCTTTTTTCCCCTTTTTTTCCCCTTCCCCTCTCTTCCCCACAAACACTGCTACTTAGTCTTCTCAATTAACCTTCACACATCCCTTATTATCCTTCCTCCTTCACCTTCCTCCCTCATTCTTTATCCCTTCTTCCTCATTCCTCTTTATCTTCATCTATCCATCACCCTCTGCTTGTCTCTACCCCCTCTTTCTCTCTCCACATGCTCTCTCTCTCTCTCTCTCTCTCTCTCCTCTCATCTCTCCTCTCGCATCTCTCCCCTCTCCTCTCTCTCTCTCTTCCTCCCTCCTCCTCCCCCTCGTGACATTGTGCTTTATGCAAATGAGCTACAAGTTTAATTTACAAGTTGATTGAAGATGCTTTATGATATCACATTTTAAATTGTTTTCTTTTGGCCTTGCACATACCAGAAGGAAGAGAGAGAGAGAGAGAGAGAGAGAGAGAGAGAGAGAGAGAGAGAGAGAGAGAGAGAGAGAGAGAGAGAGAGAGAGAGAGAGAGAGAGAGAGAGAGAGAGAGGAGAGAGAGAGAGAGAGAGAGAGAGAGAGCATGAGGAGATTTAAAATGGATAAAGAAAAAGAGGAAGAGGAGGAAGAGGAAATGGAAGAGATTAGAAGAGGCCGAGAGGTGAAGGAGAAGGAGAAGGAGGAGGAGGAGGAGACGTAGGAAGTAGGAAGAGAAGAGGACAATAATTAGAAGAGATAAAAGGTGATTGCCGAATAGGAGGAGGAGGAGGAGGAGAAGGATGAAGGAATAGGAAGAGAAAGATGATAATTAAAAGATATATACGGTGCTTGCCGAAGAGAAGGAGGAGGAGGAAAGTACAGGAAGAGAAGAGGAAAATTAGAAGAGGTAAAAGGCTGAAGAAGAGGAGGCCTACATTTTCGCTCAGATTCAATGTATTTCTTCTTTGTATTATGATTCCCTATTTCAACGGCTACTATTTTTTCCCTATGACGCCTCGTTTTCTTCACTCCATCAGCCTCTTTCAACAGTAAATGGATCTGATAAACTGTTGAATAGATGCTTATCACGTCATCCTGAAGTCACTTACTAAAGAAAATGGACCTTGGTTACCTCCTCCTCCTCCTCCTCCTCCTCCTCCTCCTCCTCCTCCTCCTCCTCTTCCGGATGCTCGACCATATCAGGAAAATAATTGTTCGTTTTTACTTCGAGTCCTTGTTTTATTTTTAGATTTAATAATATTAGGTTTGCTCTTGCGTAAATATTGCGTTGTTATACCAGGATATGTGTCTGTCTGGTTGTCTGTCTGTCTGTCGGTGTGTGTCTGTCTGTCTATATGTGTGTCTGTATCTGTGTGTCTGCCGGGTGTGTGTCTGTCTGTCTATATGTGTGTCTGTATCTGTCTGTCTGTCGGGGGTGTCTGTCTGTCTATATGTGTGTCTGTATCTGTCTGTCTGTCGGGTGTGTGTCTGTCTGTCTATATGTGTGTCTGTATCTGTCTGTCTGCCGGGTGTGTGTCTGTCTGTCTATATGGTGTCTGTATCTGTCTGTCTGCCGGGTGTGTGTCTGTCTGTCTGTATGTGTTGTCTGTATCTGTCTGTCTGTCGGGGTGTGTCTGTCTGTCTATATGTGTGTCTGTATCTGTGTGTCTGCCGGGTGTGTGTCTGTCTGTCTATATGTGTGTCTGTATCTGTCTGTCTGTCGGGTGTGTGTCTGTCTGTCTATATGTGTGTCTGTATCTGTCTGTCTGCCGGGTGTGTGTCTGTCTGTCTATATGTGTGTCTGTATCTGTCTGTCTGTCGGGTGTGTGTCTGTCTGTCTATATGTGTGTCTGTATCTGTCTGTCTGTCCGGGTGTGTGTCTGTCTGTCTGTATGTGGTTGTACTGTCTGTGTGGTGTGTCTGTCTGTCTATATGTGTGTCTGTATCTGTCTGTCTGTCGGGTGTGTGTCTGTCTGTCTATATGTGTGTCTGTATCTGTCTGTCTGTCGGGTGTGTGTCTGTCTGTCTATATGTGTGTCTGTATCTGTCTGTCTGTCCATGTGGTTGGTTACAGATCATTATGGTGACGTGAGAAACATTACTACAGACTTTGATGAAAATAAGTCTAAAAGTAGTAGTAGTAGTAGTAGTAGTAGTAGTAGTAGTAGTAGAAGTAGTAGTAGTAGTAGTAGTAGTAGTAGTAGTAGTAGTAGTAGTAGTAGTAGTAGTAGTAACTCATTCGAAAACGTTATGTGATATCGAAAAAAAATATGAAGTATCGAAAAACGGAGAAAAGACCAAAATTTATCAATACCTTAACAATAACACTTTTCTGGTTTATTGTAAGGTCAAGATCATCCCTTTGACCTTTGACCCTTGCTAGCTGACCTGCGCTGGCATGTCCCCTACCATTATCCCCCTTAATGTTTATGAATAATTAGTTACTGATTCTCACCCTGTCTCCTACCTCTTCCTTTCTTCCTTCCTTCCTTCCTTCCTTCCTTCCTTCCTTCCTTCCTTCCTTCCTTCCTTCCTTCCTTCCTTCCTTCCTTCCTTCCTTCCTTCATTCCTTCCTTCTTATCTCACTCACTTCATCTCCTTCATTTCTACCTTTCCTTCCGCCCTCAGAAACACTAAAAATAGCAACAGTTCTCCCCTTCCTCCTTCCTTCCTTCCTTCCTTCCTTCCTTCCTTCCTTCCCTATCTCTTTCCTCTACCTCTCCTTCCCTCTTCACAATTTACCAATATAGAAGTAAGGTTTTTTTCGCCACTTTTTCACTTTCGGGTTTGGTGTAAAATTTCTGTTTCTCAAAAGGATTTCAAAGGTCAGGAAATTAATGTGAAATGCCAGTTAAATGTTGTACCGCGTGTTATGTGTCTGTGTGAGGGGAGAGAGAGAGAGAGAGAGAGAGAGAGAGAGAGAGAGAGAGAGAGAGAGAGAGAGAGAGGGAATGAGTGGGGAATTCTGGGTAGGCTTATGTGAGAGTGGGAGGCCTATCCTTTTCTACCATCTGGGAGAGAGAGAGAGAGTTTTGAAAAGTTTAAAAGAAATATTGAATGTATCAGAAACATGTATTTTTAAGTTGTTTAAACACACTTTATTATTTTCCATTTATCAGGGTTATTTTTTCCCGTCATCTTTCCCTCCGACTTAAATAGAGAATTCTTATTATGTTTTCTCCTCCTTCTCCTCCTCCTCCTCCTCCTCCTCCTCCCTCCTCCTCCTCCTCCTCCTCCCTCTTCCTCCTCTTTCTAATATTATATTTATCCATCCCTTGTATACGAATAGCATTAATTTATCATGCCACTAATTTAACATTTCAGATAGCCTTAATATGAAGCTGCGTGTTATCTGCTCTTGTAAATGAATCAATTAACTATCCTCTTGTTGTTCTTGTTCTTGTTCTTGTTCTTGTTCTTGTTCTTGTTCTTGTTCTTCTTGTTCTGTTCTTCTTCTTCTTCTTCTTCTTCTTCTTCTAGTATGAGTCAGTTACAATCTAAGTCCCTTTTTCCTTCGTCTTTTTATCTTCACCCCCCTCCTCCTCCTCCTCCTCCTCCTCCTCCTCCTCCACCTTCCCCTTCTACTCCTCTCCTCCTCCTCCTTTACCTCCTCCTCCTCCTCCCTCCTCCTCCCCTCCTCCTCCTCCCCCTCCTCCTCCTCCTCCTTTCCTCCTCCTCCTCCTCCCCCCCCTCCTCCTCCTCCTTCAAGCAGCGGGTGAAGGATCAGTTTTATTTACCCCTGTGACTGCGGCAGCGGCGGTGAAGGGGCGACTCTCCAGGCTGTCAGCGGCACGAAAGGTCCTGGCAGGGTAGGAATGTGAGACGGCTGAAGGGCGGGGCGGTGGGGGGGGGGGGTGGAAGGGCTGGCTGGAGGGCGGACAGAGGGTGTATATTGGAGGAACTTAAAAGCGTGTGTTTGTTTATATGTTTTTACGGTGATGTTGTGGAGGGAAAATAAACCCGAGTGGCTTTTGCGGGTAATCTTTTCCCCATTTTCTTTCTCGTTGGTGTCAGGAGAATTTTTTTAAGAGGGACTGTTATGTTTGTCGTGAAAATTTTCCTTTATTTTATTTATTCAGTTTTTATTTATTTATTTCTGAAATTAGACTCGAATTAGATTTTATATTAATTTTATATGTGGTGTTTAGTGGTAGTTTTATGATGTTTTCATGGATATTGAAGGACCATTTAGGTGTGTTTGACGTTAACTGATGGAGGAGGCTTGTGTGTGTGTGTGTGTGTGTTGTGTGTGTGTATGGTGTGTGTGTGTGTGTGTGTGTGTGTGTGTGTGTGTGTGTGTGTGTGTTTGGAGAGGTGTTCAAGAAGAGGGGAGAGGAAGGGGAAGGAAGAGGAGGAGGAGATGATGAAGGTAAATAGAAGAACAGAAGGAGGAGGAGGGAGGAGATGATAAAGGAAAAAGGAAAAAAGATTATGAGGAAGAGGAGGAGGAGGAGGAGGAGGAGGAGGAGGAGGAGGCTTGTGGGGAAGAGCGTGAGATGTCAAGGTAATGAAGTGACGTTTGCTGCAAAAAACACATGTCTCTTCTCTCTCTCTCTCTTCTCTCTCTCTCTCTCTCTCTCTCTCTCTCTCTCTCTCTCTCTCTCTCTCTCTTCCTTCTGGTCTCTCTCTCTCTCTCCTCTCTCTTCTCCTTTTCTCTTCCTCTCTCTCCCCTCTTTTCTCTCTCTCTCTCTCTGTATCTCAATTTCGTTCTCTTCTCTGTCTTCGTTTTAGCATCGTCCTGCTGTTTAACCTTTTATGGCAATCCTACAGAGTCAGTCTCGCTTACGTATAGTCTCTTCTTCTGGGCTCTTCATGGTTCCTCAAATTCTTCTTCAGCTCAGTAGAGACAATTTTGATAGAGAAACGTGTTTAAGAGCATAGTCATGAGCTGTTGTAACTTTATGGCAAGGCAACAAAAGAGATCAGTCTGGGCTGAGACGGATATAGTTTTCTACGATGGGGCTTTGATGGTTCACTCAAATATTTTTCAGCTCAGAGAGAGAGAGAGAGAGAGAGAGAGAGAGGAGAGAAGAGAGAGAGAGAGAGAGAGAAGAGAGAAGAGAGAGAGAGAGAGAGAGGAGATATGCGGGGGTGGGGGGTGGGGGGCAGTGAAGAAAAGGAAAAAAGAATGCTGTTATCTAGTTTTACCAATTCAGTTTTTCTTCTTTTCTTGGCCAATTACCCCAAACACGTGAACTGAAAGCACAACACACCCAAGTCATATAATAACATATAATAACACATCTACAACTATCCTATAAGAAGCAACCTGAACCAAACCTTACCAGAAGTGACCGAAACAAACTGAGACACACAAAACATATAGAAGCAAACTGAGGTACAGAAAAAACCCATTAAGAAACAAACTGAGGAACAGAAAACATTATAGAAAACGTATAATCAGAGGCCAACTTTCTACCCGCCTTTGGAAGCTAGCTGTACACGCAAGCCCCTCCCAGACATTACCAAAGAAAAGGAAGATCAGAAAAAAAAAGGTTCATTTGATTGTAATATACCATTTTCGTTTTTCCTTGAGGCGAAAAGTTTTTATTTTTTTACCGATATCTTTTGAAATAGGAATTAGTTACCTATTTCGCCTTTTTGGTAACGTGTAGCTGCTTATTTTTCAGGCATTTAATCTTTAGAAATAGGAATTAGTTGCCTATTTTGCCTTTTTGGTAGTACCCTAACTGCATATTTTTTAGGTTTTTATCAATATGGTATCCGTATTAAGTGCCCGTAAGGTAATTATAGGGTTGAAGGGAAGAGGCAAGGGGTAGAGGGATGGGTGGAGGAAAGGGGCAGACGGAAGGGAAAGGAAAGGCAAGAAGAAAGCAGGATTGGATCATAAGTATTAATGTTTAGGTTATTAATATTCATCAGTAAGGGTTGTGATCCGTCCGTCAGTGTTGTGAAGTGCCTTATGTGGTCACGTGTAATGAATATGCTAATTGACTTGCCTTGCGTACGGCACTTACCTCCTCTCTTCTCTCCTTGCCTTTCTCTCTCCACTCCTCCTCCTCCTCCTCCACCTCCTCTTCCCTCCGTCACGTCAGCCCCTCCCCCCCGTTCGCCTCCTTCGCCCCCTATTCCACCTCGCATGACCGCCACTCCACCTGCCGTTATGTGGATTCTAAAATGGAAATCAGGTTTGTTTACTTGTGTTGGATGGCTGGCGGCGTGTCCTCAGGTGTGGCAGGTGGAGTGATGTTTCCT